>WBMZ01013981.1:0-32800 GCA_013400975.1 Atrichornis clamosus
AAGGGAAAGGGGAAGGGATATTGTCATCAAGGATTCACTCACCACTCTGTCTTTTATCCATAATGTCACACTCTAAGTCTGATTTAAGAAGTCACATCCACCTTCTCTCTCTAGTGCCTTAGTTCCAAACCCACCTAATTGTAGTGATATAACCCTTTAATGGGTTTGTGGTTCCAAGCAACTGAAATTGTCTGCTGTTTTAAGAGTGTTGTGGTCCCACAAACCCTGTTTTGTCTTCCTCCATTCACTGAATCTGTTGTTTAATTATTTACCTAAGGGATTCCAGTGAGAATGTTTGCAAAGGGGCCAACAAACCCTCATGTCAGCACTAAGATTAGGGTTTATGAATTGCTGACAAAGGGCAAACAAGTGGCTCAAAGTAGAAAGAGTGTGGAAGAACTCTGCTGCCAGTGAAAAAGCAACAGTGATCAGAGGGGTGGTGTTACTGCCATTCAGACATAAGGGTATCTCAATCACTTTGTATTGACAGCATGGAGTTGAAAGACATCGGCTGAGCATGGATACACGCATTTGTAAAGACCATGTTTCAGGTTTACCTTAGCCATTTTTTAGAAAAGCATCAGAAAGGTGTCATTAGAGATGGCTCCTAAAAGATTAGTGGATCTTAGTTTAGAAATTAAATCAGCCTGCAATTTTCCATCAAAGGCATTCTATATGAAACTCTAAGATTCCTAGAGCAGACCCACAGTGTGGAGTGGCCAGAGGTAAGCTGCAGCTGCTGCTGTTTTGTTGTGACATTCCTAGGTTGTATGCAGCAATTCTGAAAATCAGGTGTCCTTGGTGAAAGGTGAAACTGCACTGCAGCCCCACTTGAATCTACTTCTACAGGTCTCAACTTCATGCCCTTGCTTCTCCTGGTGTTGGAATGATATTCAAAATTCAAACAGCAGGTGTATCACTTATTTCTTCTTTCATATAATGGTTTTCACTGATACCAAAATTTCTGTTAAATGTGTTTAGTTTGAAAGAGTAGAGAATAACAACATAGGTAGTCCTAAGATTTGACATGCTCTTTCAACTAGATAAGGAGACAGACTGAATCACAAATAATTCTGGGCAGCTTGCTACCAGTGCCAATATTTGTTCACAGTGGGAGAGGTATCATGATTGTGACAGGGTTCATGATCACTTTCAGAAAAAACAGATTCTCATAAAAAACAACTTTGGAGAAAATATTTCATTGTCAAAAAGAGCTACGTGCTGCTGCCAAGACACTTGTGTCCTAGTGTTCCTGAAAGTGATATTTAGCTTAACAGATCCCACTTTCACTTTCTTCTAGTGCGCACATCATGATGTTTCCTGCTGATTGCCAAGCTGCGGATGGCTATATTTGGATTACTGTGTCTTTTTAAGAACACTGATCTTTCTGTTTTCAGTATAGTTAGTGCAAATTACAGGACAATCTTTCTTATCCACTGAGAGTCACTAAGGGAATTACATGAGCAAATGAGATAAAAGTTAAACTTTAAATACAATAAAATACTGGTAACACTATTTGAGCAGTATTTCTAATGTTGAGAATATGGCAAAGAAAATATACAGTCACTGTATTAGAAATATAATTTTATAATTAATCTCATGAATAATTGCTAAATTCAATTCATTTAATAATGCCTTCTCATTTTCATTAGAAACAGACCTTCAGAACTTGAGTGCTGTAATTAAGGTAAATGTGTTTTTAAGGTAGGTAATCCCCTTTTGTTTATGCCTGCTAGCTACATATTGACTGTTCTCATCTGTATTAGCACACAGGCACTGTATTTTAATTAAGTAAATAGAGTTTCCAATTATCAAACCATAATACTTCACTTATTTAGCCTAAGCATTTGAAGTTCTCCAGGAATGTTTTTATCATTCAAGTTTGTTTTGCATACTTGTCACATGCAATTAGGTACCTCAACTAAGAGTTTACTTAACACTCATTCAGTGACTATGTTCAAGTCAACTGAAATACTTATTTGCTTTTTCTATTAACAAAAGAATAAACCATTTATTGAAATCAGGAAATATTCAGAGATCCTAACATGTCAAATTATAGACTGAAAGGCAAATGAATTATATATTTAATAAATAGGTTCTGATATACATGAAAGTAATTTCTTGCTTGCATCTGCTACAAGAAAACATTTCAGCAAGAAGTTTCGGCTCCATCTCTGTTATCCATAATGAAACAAAACTGTTATCTGTCAACAAAGATCCGCCTATGTAGGAATCCCCAAGAGCTGAAAGACTTCTATAAATTATCTATAATGTACTGTGAGTTAGCTGCACTGTTGCCTGGAAACACAAAGTTTAGATCTGACTCATCTGGGAAATGTTAAAAATAGTAGCAGACACACTTGTCAGACTCGCAATTAGGATTAACTTTAGTGTATCTGGGACGCCCTGGTGGTCGTGACTTTTTGCAGCTTCCTATGGACAGTATTAAATAGGCAGGAATGTTCCACATTGTTCAGAAATGTATTGAAATATTCAGATGATCTCATCTTTCCATCTGAAGTTTGATATTCCACAGTTCCAACAGGAAAAGTAAATATACAAGTACAGATGTAGAGATTTGGAGTAATTCTTTGTCTTCTATTATCCTTTTGAAGTTAGACTTTTTTCCAGCTCAGATGTTTGATATTAAATTCCTGATAGACACAGCACAGTTATCTATTGAGACTTGGTTTGTATTTATATCTAGGAATGAGAAAGTGGGCGTAAATTGCCCCACAATTTTACAGTGTTCCCTTTTTTTTTCTACAGTAATGTGCAAAGAGCATAGAAGAATTAAGTTATTGAGCAAAGTAGATTGTACTTTCAGTCTTTGTATAGTAAAAAAAGGAAATAAAATATTCTGCTATTACACTTGCTTGTAGAAGAGAGAGATAAACATGATAAATTGTAGCATTTCGTATCAGTTTTACTTTTTTCTCCCCAGATATGATGCATGGTCAAATAAGAGAATTATAAACACTTTTAGAACAACAAGACGGAGTCACAGACACTGTAACACACTCTCCTTCTCTCCCTAAGGCTGACCCTGCATCAGTAATCTTAGACCCAATGAGATGTGGCTTACATTCCTGGCTGCTTATTTTCAATTACTAGTAAATCATCACACATAGTTTAGGGTAATGTTTGAGATTGCAAAGCCTCAATTCTATGGCACAGTGAGTAACATATGGAAATGAGTTTTTCACTTCTTACTTTTGAATTAATTTTTCTGTTGCTCATATGTGCATAGGCGCTTCTTCAAAAGCTGATAAAAGTGAGTACACTGAGAAGAATGCCAGATATTGTATTAACTTACATATTATAATTTTAAAATTTAGATTACAGTTGAATAATGAAATGTTTCTATATACCTAGTGATAGCAGCATCTTACTACCAAAATTATTATGACCCCATAATTTTGCAAAGGGAAATAAAAACTTGACAAAGGAACTAGGATGACTGACTGGAGGAAGTTTAGAAACTCTCCTTAAATACACACATTTGAGGTAGAAATCCATAGAACTGGGTGAATATATGTCTATGTACATACAGATAATCACTCTCAGAAATATAGCAAGAGGTAGTTATAGGCACCATCTTCTATATTAATCATGACCATAGAACACAATGAAAAATTGATCAGTGGGTTCATTTAACCTAGTAAAATGGACATACTTAAACTAGTGAGGTCTCCTTCTACCTGATTTGCATTTTATTTTAGCATTTGCAATTTAAAAGTGTACATTAGTATCCATGACAAAATTGAGCCACCTGGAAGTAATAATCATTCATTTCAAATACCGTCCTGTCCACTACAAAATATATCCAAAAGATACAGTATTTCACATATCAAACAGGATTTTACAAAGTTCAATGTTTCTATGACCTAAATGAAGATGTGAAAAGATTACCTTTGCAATGTGAAAAGCCAAGACAGCAAAGTCCTGGCAGAAAGTGCTGATTTTAAATCCCAGTATCTGTCATGAAGGACATAAGGACAGAAGCTTCTGGCATCACTGTCTTCTCAGTAATGAGAGTATTAGCTAATCGTAACTGTTCAGCATGTCATAATGACAGAGTAGCACTTGGATCTCACACAGCCTGAGCTTACAGTTGACCTCTACCCAGAAACAAATTGGCAGTCACTGGAGATCAATGTTGCACAAACACAAAATAATACCTATGTAGGCAACTGTATTTTGTTGTCACTCCCCTTTCTATTTCAGCCTATAGACACACAGAGTATACTATAGCAATTTTATCTCAGACTCAGAGAGATGTAGATCACTGTGGCAAAGGGTACCTTGAAGTAAAAAGGTTTTGCTCTCCTTGTCAGTCATAGCTATTATTAGCTGTGTTTCAGAGAAATGCACGTGCTGTAGTGATACACCTTGGATAGATCTGCATGGGGATCCCCATGCCGGCTCTGTATGAGTTAGGTTCAGAACTGGAAGCAATGTAGATACAGTGCCTAGACTTATCATCCTCCTCTCTAGGGGATACTCACAACCATATTCATTGGGCAGTTAACACAACTCTGATGCAGGTATATTGTTTCCACAAGCCAAGCCCTCGGCTACACTGCTGTGCACTTTACAGCAAGCTGCATTGCTGCAAAGTGTTGTCTTGGATGGAGAAATAGAGACATTTAGTACAAAAAATGGCCATTTGAATAACCCGGTAATGCTGGCCTATATAACCCATCTGGATGTGCCCCATCAAAACAAATTATGACTTTTAAATTACACAAAGCACCATGGTGAAATATTCCATATAACTAGAAAAGCTTTCAAACAGTAATGATCCATTTATTGTGCTAGACTTTAGACAATTTGATAATAGCAAAGAGTCTCACTCTGTATAAGAGATGGGTTTATTTTCATGACCTGTTCCAAGATACTGACAAAGCCAAAAGCATACAATTACTGTACCCTTGCATAGGCATAAAGATATACTTGTTTTTAAAGCAAAAACAAGAATAAAGACTCCTTGTTTCTGTAGGTGTGGGGGGCTTTTTTTGTGAGTCTCCTGGCTCACACATGACCTGTAGGATGTAAATACATACCTTCAACTATGGCAGCTGGCTAAGGTCTGAATGATTTCAGTTAAGAGAGTTTTATTCATTTAAGCATATAACATGCATTCATCTGTGTATTTGTCAGTCTG
The DNA here is from genome assembly GCA_013400975.1 of Atrichornis clamosus. NCBI lineage: Eukaryota > Metazoa > Chordata > Aves > Passeriformes > Menuridae > Atrichornis > Atrichornis clamosus. Next base: position 5,168 of record WBMZ01013981.1, read on the forward strand.
TTTGTCTATGTGTTTTGGCTGTGCAGAATCTTAAAATCAAAGAAAGCTGGATCTGTGATGTGAAAGAGACATCACACTCTCAAATGACCACTCACTATCTGAATATCACATGCAGTATGTGCCATGCAAAGAGCTTCATCCTTTTGTCAGAATAGCCATAACACACTCTTCATGTTAAGCAGAATAATCTACGTCAGTTAAAATTAATTAGTGCATCATGTTCTTTCACTGCTATGAATACAACCACTGAGAAAAGTTATATTATTATATTCCATGGCAGCTCAATAGCTTGTTAATAGCTCAATAATTGTTTCTTGAGAATGTTTCCCTTTCTGGCATAAGAAACACAGACCTTTGATTTTCCTTGAATCCTTCAGACTGGTGAACAGGTCCTGTTTTGCTTTTGTTTAGCATTCTATCAGCAGGTCTGCTTAACAAGAAGCAGGTATCGTTTGCATCCATGAGAACTACATGAAAAATAAGGTGACATTCTTTTAAACATACACAGGGTAATTTGATTTTTCTTTTGGTAATGCAACTTTCTTTTCAATTATATTTTTCACATCATAAAGATAAATTGACACAATGTTTTATCTTCCATACTTTCTCCTTTGATTGCAAGTACAGACTATGGATAGTGTTTTTAATAAAATGCTACTATATGAAAAATGTATTACTTCATACTTTAGGATACTTAGGAATTGGACTATTCATTTTAAAAGATACTGTTTTTCTTACACTAACAATTTTAAACAAATACAACATATAAATAATGTCCAATTCTTCAGCTACTTTAATTTGAAACATAAATTTAAGCAGCACAATCTTTTCCCAGCTTTTGAAATGTAGCAGAGGCTGATGCTTTATTTTGCCTCTTTCTAAACACATTAATGGGGAAATAAAGATACAGATAAATAATGAACTGTAGCCACTGCTAAATGATAAACTGAGTGAGGAATCCCATTAGAGAATTTCTGCCTTCCACAAATCAGAACTCCAGTTCTGTGCTGCAAACATGTATGACTACAAGAGACCTAAGTGCAACTGAGAAGATCATTCACAAGTATGCTCTTGTCTTAGAGTGTTTTAAGACTGAATCCTATACACTACAATAAAACATTAACATTTGGCCTTAAAAGTCAGAGTGAGTGCCATGATAGAGCACTACCTTATAACTACTATGATTAGTTTTATAGCATTTTCAGGAGACAAAGCTGCTGTTCCACTACAAAGAAAAGCTGCAGAGACACTGGATGGAACTATTCCAGTTCTAATTAACCTGCCTAAACACTAATTTATGCAGAGGAAGTTGTACTTAATCATTCAGGTTTGCAAATTTTAGCTATGAATGAGATCCAGAGAGCCCATTTAGACGCTTAAAAGAGTGAGTCATGTATTCTCAAAAAGTCTATTCAGAAAGCCAGATATCTCCATCTGTAGCCAGCCAGTTTCTCAGTATCTGTTATTCATCACCTACGTTTTGAATCACAGACATTCTCTATGTACCTTGCAGAAGTATGTAGAGACAGTAACAGTGCAGATATGATATATTAACATAATTAGTATCTAAGTCTATCTGCTTCCCTAAATAATTCTACTCACAGGACATTTTCAAGCCTTCCTAAAATACATCAAAAGCAATAAGCCCAGTGGAAAGCACTGCCTTACTGGCTAGTTTTGTGGTCATAACAGGAATTTTTTAGGGAAGGAGAGATCTGTATTCCACATCATGTTTCACATTACATGGATCCTGGTCACCAGAAACAACCATGGGCATTAGAACTAAATAGTAGGGCAGAAAGTACAGTTTCTTCTCCAGAAAACAAGCCAGCTCTAAGCTGGGGATAAGTAACACTTCTAGTTTTCTGTGTCCTTCATGTTCCCTGATGAGATTAATATTTTCCAGCTTCATCACGAAGACCATGGAGGATATATCTGTCCAGTGCCACTTGGAGCACTGAGTTGCTGCAACATGCTGCACGCGTGGATGATGCCCCTTGCACCACTCTTCTGGGGCCAACTGCCCACAGGAGGCTCCCAAGGACACCCTCTCATGCTAAATGCCTACATTTTCTCATATAGATATCATTACAACAAGGAAAACCTGCCTAAAGTAACAATTGCTTTGTTGGCTTTTGTGATCTTTGCTCTCCCTTCACTTTTTTTTATTTGTCTGCTGTTGACTTTGAGACTTTATTAAACTACAGATTTGCAGCAAATAATGATCATATTTTAAATATCAGGATTCGGTCTCATGCTATGAGTCTTGGAGAGACACCATTAAAAGGGCATATTTCTGGTTATATTTAGGAAAGTCCATGTACTTTCCTCACCTTTGAAGCATGGTTTGAGGTATGGGCTGGTGCATGAGCTGTTAGCATTTCTGTATGTGTTGCAGCTTTGAGGAATGACAGGCTGATTTTATTGTATTGGAGGATTGTAATTTTAAATAATTGACCGAGCACTTACAGTCCATATGTTAGACCTTTTATCTCATTGTGAACTAAAAGAAAAAGTAGAATGTTCTCTTTTTTTAAATAATATTGCATCACTTTCATATATCAGATGAACAGTCTATCAAGTCTAATATTTTACCTCTATCTGTGACTTAAACTTTTGAAAAAATACATATGTCCATGCATGTACATGTGTTCAGGAGGGGTGAAATGCTTGTGTTAGTGAAAACCTACCGTGTAAACACATTACATCTGTCCAACTGTTTTTAATACTCCATGCTTATCTAAGACTTGTCATCAGTTTTCTGGGATTGCAAATCCAGTTGGAGAAGGCAAGTGTGTAAAGTAGCAGAATAATCTGAACCATTTGATTTTCTGTTTAAAATCAATAAAACCCATAGTAATGGGGGAGAATCTGGATGACAAATAGACTTTCCAAAGTAATTGGAAGTGGGAAGCCATGTTTTTTGTAGGCTCCAGTTAGGTTTAATGGTATTTAGTATCTTTAGCAATGATAAGTAATAAAACTATTGCTAATAAAATCCAGTCATACAAAAAATCATTGACTAGACCATAACAATAAGTCACTTATATGGATCTAAGATGATAAATGTATATTTGCATATTAGGAGGTAAAATCATTATGACAATTGCGCTATATGCAGCCATTTCTCTAAAAAAATGGCTTTGTTAAAGAGAGGGCACATAGAATGTACCCTCTCAGCATGATATGCTGGCAATGAAGGCTAACACAATCAAAGCATGACTAAATTGGGGAGCTTGGATCTGGAATAAATCCAGAGAAGAGCACTAACAAGTACTAAAAATGAATCTGTGGATTGCGCTATTCAGCCCTGACAGTCACTTCTCAAAAAGAGTGTTGAAAAATGGGGTGACCTTCAGCAAAGAACAAGACAGATTTTAAGTTCCTCTCTCCTTCAAGGCAATGAATCTGCTTTTGCACTTGTACCTGCACAGGCTTGCCATATTAAGGGATGTACCACCCACAAACATTACTCTAGTCGTAAAGTGAGCCAGATACTTCTCAAATCTAGCTCTGATATTTTATTCTGTGACTTCCTGTGGCTATGAATTCCACACACTGAGAATAGATATGTCCATAAATAACCTTAATAACCACTGTTGAAAAGTAGCTGTTTAGGGAGTTTTCAAAACACATTTTTTTTACCTGACATATGGTAGGAGCTCTATTGTGTACAGACAATTCTAATAGACTTTAAAACTTGTAACAGAAAACATTATAAACCATAATAACCACAGTGAATATGCCCAGCTTCTTCTAAAATACAATAAGCTAAAGTATGTCTCTCCCATATAAAAAGGTCATTAAATATATTTTTATATGATACCTGGTAACAGTGCCACAGTTATCAATTTGTAATTTGTTATAATGTTAATATGGGTATGTCCTCACAATTATAAATTAGATTAAAAAGAGTTACTGTGCACAAAAATTAGACAGTTTTTAGGTGATAATAATTTATCCTTAATAAAAAAATCTATAATGTGCTGAAAAAAGGAAATATTAGGAGCTTAAAAATTTTATTTGAATGAAAATAATTGTCTACTTGAAGAAAACATTTACACCTCCCCTAATGTAACTTCAAATAATAAATGGGAAATTTGCAAGGAGTTAACAGTAAAGGATGTAAAAGATAACATGACGAAGGAATAAAAGTCAGCCATAATATAATTTTTAGACCAATAATTTCACAATAAACTTGTGAATTTACAGGGTAGATATTGTACAATATTTAACTGCTTAATACATTCAATGTGTGTTTAATGCATGTTTCCATACCATTAAAAAGGTAATTTCTAGAACCTTCAAATGTAGATAAACAGGGGGAAAAAAAATTGACACTTCTGCCTCAGGGAAGACACAACACACTATAAACTCCAAGGTATAGAACACATGTGAAATAAAAGTAAAAATTAAAATCAAAATTATTCAGGTTTTATTTCACACAAAGAGCAAAACTCATGGCTTCCTTCTGCACCTTTAGGACCTCAAGAGAAGATAAAAAGCTCTGTAAGTTTTGGTAATCTGCTTCATACTGGCTTCATTCAGTCATCAGAAAGACTTCAGATAATCTATTCTTAAAACTCTCTAACTCAGCAATGCAAAAACTTTGTTGCAGAGCAGCCCTTGCTCTGCCAGTGGTGCCATGCTGTGCAGCAGTGTCAGTCCTTGTGTGTCACCTGCCCAAGTCTTCAGCTGCCCGCACAACCCTGAATCTACAATCTCTTAGGCTGGCCAGTTAAATGGTAGCAACATTGATATTTTGAAACTAGGAGTCCTGACTTTGGGCCTTTCTGATATAAAGAAAAGTATTCTTTGGCCAACAAAATTAAACAGAAAGGCGGATGTAAATTATTTTCAGAATTTAATTACATGGAACTCTGTAAATACCATATCTTCACTGGTTTTATTGCAAAATACTTGTCATCATCTTTCTTTAAGGTCAATCTAATTCAAGATTGCAGGACTTCATGGTTTCAGGCAGGCAAACTACAGATACTTCATGTATTTTTCTCAGTGTTTTGAATAGCAGTTCTCAATGCTACTTAGCAAAGAAAGGCATATTTGGAGAAAGAATAAATAGAAAAGATTAATGTCAAGAAAACAGCTGAACATCTAGAACTACCTCTGAAAAGTATGTTACAAAACTATTGTTTAAAGTAACTTAATTTCATTCAGAAACAGGAGAAAACTCAGGAAACACAGAGGCACTGTGGTCTGTTCAACATTTTTCGTGGAGGAAATGACGGCAGTACCATGTGAGTTAATGTGCATATTATTGGAATTGCACTTACTTTCATTTGTGGGGCATTTTTTTCCTTTCTCACTCAGGATGCATTTAAAAGCCCAAAGCTGCTCAAGTGTAATACCAGAATTCCTGTTTGTCATAGAAATGCTGACAGACTTCTACCAATTGCAGAGAAGCAGGCACCACTTCATGAGTATAAAACTTAAGACATAAGCACAAACTCTTCACCATCAGGCTCACTGTTCTCAGCACAGCTTCTCAATCACGTGGCTATGACCAATTAGTACAATCTGTCCCATATTCCCATCTCCTGTGGTTTGCAGCACTTCAGGGTGTGATTCTGCCCTTACAGATGGGATGTGCTGTCCTCCATATGGATCATGATGTTCGCAACTCAAAAGCCTTAGAATAGAATATTCCAGTTGAAAGGGACCTATAAAATTCATCTAGTTCAGCTGCCAATGGTTACTACACTGACTAAATGTGAATAGACATAGAACACGTATAAAGCATAATTTATTAATGTAACTCTTAAAAGTAATATTAAAATATGTACAGTCATTCAGAAATATACTCTAGATGTCTTTTTAATGCATATATATTTCTATGAAAGAGAATGCACAAGCTCTGGTCCTATTTTAGTCTTCATTTGCAAATATCATTAATACTCTCACAGGAGGCTTATTTTTTGCCTAAAAGCTGATCAAATCATCTAAGCAGCTTGATCTTGAGTACTGTAAAAATTAAGTATCTCTGTGTCTCCACAGTACTTCAAAAAGAAACATAGAAATTTAAATTTCTGGAGTATATGATCCATGGTAAGACCTTTGGAAAATACTAGACTATAGATCCAGAATGAGTCAAAGGTCTACACTGAACCCTGTTGTCTGCTCTTACCTACCCAATGCCTGAATTAATTTTACCACTAATTTTGGATTATTCTCTATACCTGTAGCAGCAGAGGTCACTGCTGTCCCCACTTAGTTGTGATTGTGCTGGCTGCATCCTCCTCGCTCTGGACTTTGAGGGACAGAAACAACTCAGGGCTGTCTGGAACAATAATCCAGATGCCTTGCTGGCAAACAAATTAGATGATAAATCAATCCATTTTGAAGTCTTATCTAAGTGCTGTAAAGGATGAATCATGTGTATATAATCCTTTAGACATAAATCATTGACCAGGTCTGGGACCAGGAGTGGATCCAGCCGCACGTATACTCCTGTCTGAGAGGGGTTTTAGGACAAAAGGGAATCCTTTCTGAACATCATGACTCAACAGGAGGGTCTGCCTGACAGCTTTGTCTGACCCTGTCCTCTATGCAGTAAATAATCAAGTGTGCCTTGCCATCAAATCTTGTCAAACCACGTCACATTTACTACCAAACTTTGCTATATCAGTAAAGTATATTGTTACTTCTGTCTTACAAGTGCATTGCTCCATCCATGACAATTGTATTAAAGGGGAAGGTTCTTATGCACAATTTATTATCAGCAAAAGTGATAAAGCACATGATGTGTTATAGACAAAATACTATACAATACATTTTTGTACTGTTAAATTCTGTTACGTACTGCTTTCTTCAACTTGTGTCACCCTTATCAATGATATTGACTTTTACCTCAAACTTAGTTGCTGCTGGTTTTTGTATTTATTATACTAATTCACATCAATGAAAGCGTCAATGAACTAAGAGTTGATTAGTGAGTTGTATTAGTCCTTTCTTCTTATTCTGGAATGATTTACTGTATTCAAAAGGGAAGCAGGTTGATTCATTGAAATAAATCATTTAATATCTTGCACCAAATGTCAGGGACAATAATGATTTACAACTAAGGACTGGCATCTTCATTTTGTCTGTGATAATTTGAAAGTCACTGAGATGTTATTGGTTCAGAATTGAGTGCTATGGAGCTTTTATTTTATGTATTCATTCATTTCACCTGTGGGAACAGATAGGATGATGGAAAGTAAAATTAATAATGAAAAATAGGGTGAAATTGGAGCAGAGACAAGGCAGAATGAAAAAGAAGCTGAGAGTTCTGTATAGAAGGAGAGAGAAGAGAAAATGAAAAAAATCAGCAGTAGAGTTGTCAACTTTAAGACTGTAAACAGGAAAGAAAAAGAATAGTGATGTCCAACAATTGAGTTATACCAAAGACTTTCTGGGATGTGTAGCTCATTCTCACAAAAAGTTGAAGTTCATGAGATTTGCCACATCCTAGTAACAACTACTCACTTACAAGTAAAACTGGCACAGAAATAAGCCTTAGAAAGTTAGGGTTCCAGTCCTCTGACAAAGATTACTGTCTAGCTTTGAGCAAAACATTTGCTTTTTATGTCCTTTAATTCTTCATTTGTGAATAAGAATTAAAACATTTCTTCTCCTTAAAAAGGTTAATGAGATCAAATCCACTAACAAGTGGTTCAGGCACTGTTAAGCTCTCTTGCAAAGTCATTTCTTCCAATCACATTCATTTTGCTTAGGACTTTTCACACCACATACAATCCAGTGATAAAGTGCATTGTGTGCATACAGGGTTTTCTTGAACCTGCTGCCAGGACATGAAGCTAAATTAATGTCAAAGCAAGCTACAAATTATGTACTTGCTTGTGACCAGCACTTGTGTAGATCTAAAGAAATTTTGTTGAAATCAAATAAAAACACTAATGTAACATAAGACTAGTCAGCAGGGAAGAAGACCAGCCTGGTTGAGCAGGGAGCTTTCACTGGAACTCAAAGAAAGAAAGAGTTTACCACCTTTGGAAGGAGGGCCACGCAACTCAGGAGTACAAAGATGTCATTAGGTCATGTAGAAAGAAAATTAGGAAGGCAAAAGCCCAGTAAGAACTCAATCTGGCCAATGCTGTAAAAGATAACAAAAATGCTTTTACAAATACATTAAAAACAACCAAAAAAAAAAAGAGCCAAGGAGAATCTCCATCCTTTAATGGATATGGGGGGAATATTGCCACGAAGAATAAGGAAAAGGCTGAGGTACTTAATGCTTTCTTTGCCTCATCTTTTACAGTAAGACCAGCTATCCTCAGAGTACCAGCCCCTGAGCTGGTAGACAGGGTCAGGGAGAACAATAAGCCCCCAGCAATCAGGAGGAAGTAGTTAGTTAGTGACTTGCTCTGCCACCTAAACACTCACAAGTCTATGGGACCGATTGTGATCCACCCAAGGGTACTAAAGGAGCTGTTGGAAAAACTCACCAAGTCATTCTTCATCTTTTATCAGCAGTCCTGGTTAAGGGGGGAGGTCCCAATTGACTGGAGGTTGGGCAATGTTGTGCCCATCTACAAGAAGGGCCAGTAGAAGGATCCAGGGAAATGTAGGCCTGTCAGCCTGATCTCAGTGCTGTGGAAGGCTACAGAACATATTATCCTGAGTGCCATCACATGGCATATGTAGAACAAGTGAATCAGGCCCAGCCAGCATGGGTTCATGGAAAGCAATTCCTGCTTAACCAACCTGATCTCCTTTTATGACAAGTGAATGAGGGAAATGTTGTGGATATTGCCTACCTTGACTTCAGTAAAGTCTTTTACACTGTTTCTCACAGAATTCTCTTGGAGTAGGCGGAAGCCCATGTCTTAGACAGGTGTAGTTTGCTAAGTAGAAAACTGGATAGATGGCTGAGGCCAGAAAGTGGTAGTGAATGGAGTTAAATCCAATTGGTGGCCAGTCACACGTGGTGTTTCCCAGGGTTCAGTGTTAGGGACACTCCTGTTTAATATCTTTGTCAATGACCTGGATCAGGAGAGTGAGTAGAGACAACACTAGTGTTGATCTGCTGGAGAGTAGAAAGGCCCTGCAGAGGACTCTGAACAGGCTGGATGAATGGGCCAAAGTCAATTGCATGAAGTTCAACAAGGCCAAGTGTCAGATCCTGCCCTTGCGTCACAACAGCCCCAGGCAGTGCTACAGGCTGGGGCAGAGTGACTGGAAAGCTGCCCATCAGAAAAGACCTGGGGTTCTGGTAGACATCCAGCTGAACATGAGGCAGCATGTGCCCAGATGGCCAAGAAGGCCAATGGCATCCTGGCCTGTACCAGCAACAGTGTGGCCAGAAGGACCAGGGCAGTGATTGTCCCCCTGTGCTCAACACTGCTGAGGCCACGCCTCGAGTGCTGTGTCCAGTTCTGGGCCTCTCAATTTAAGAAGGACATTGGGGTGCTGGAGCAGGTCCAGAGAAGGACAAAGGAGCTGATTAAGGATCTGGAGCACAAGTTTTATGAGCAGTGGCTGAGGGACCTGGGATGCTTAGCATGGAGAGTAGAAGGCTCAGGAGAGACCTTATCATAATCTATAACTACCTACAAGGAGGTTGTTTTGAGGACGCAATCAGTCTCTTCTCTCAGACAACTAGCAATAGGACAAAGGAAAATGGCCTCAAGTTGCAACAAGGGAGGTTCAGGTTGGATATTAGAAAAAAATTTCTTCACTGACAGAAAAATCAGGCATTAGAACAGACTCCCCAGGAAAGTGGTGGAGTCACCATCCCTGGAAGTATTCAAAAAAATACTGGATGTGGCTCTCCATGATATGGTTTAGTGAACACGGTTTTATTCGGTCGAAGGTTTGAGTAGATGATCTTAGGTCTTTTCCAACCTTAATGATTCTATGATTCTGTGATATACCTGATCTATATGCTTCATCACTACTCACTTAAGTAGATGGATTTTAAAAACTATTTTAATAATAGTTAATAATAATAGATAATCCAGGAAATCATCTTACAACTAAACTAATGTTACAACTTCTGTCTTCTGCCACCAGTCATGCCTAAAGTACCCATCAGCCTACTCATTGCAGGCACCTTGTTGGGACAGAACAACAGTCTCCAGATGCATCCTTTTACATCAGCTGTAGAAAGAGAGTCCTGGATATTGCAGGATTAAAGCTTAGTGTATTCTCTTTAAAATGGTTAATATATTTGAGTTTAGTGATGATTTAACACAGAAAAAAATTACGACAAAATTGTCAGACACATGTATGTTGACAACTTTGCAGTTTCTTTCATAACCAAATAACTGCAATGAGCAAAAAATGCAGAATATGTAAAAGCACACAGTTCAGTTTGGGAGGTTTGGTTACTGTTTTTGTTCAAGTGCCTTGGTCTAAATCCTGATTCCCCTTGAGACTAACAGGAGCATTCCAACTGTCTTCAGGACTACTGGGAGTTGCTCTGCTGAGACATGTTGTGCTGCACACTCTTTTCTGGTGTTATTAGATATACAAAACATGAGAAAAAATCACCTAGAAAGCTTCATTTTAGAGGGCTCCACAAGAGTCCTCTTGCCTCCTATTGTTTACTAATTAAAACAATTCTACCATATTAGGAGTTCATTTGCATTTTATACCAAGTTACTTTTTAAACCTGAATGCTGACAGATCTTTTTTTCCTTCACAAACAATAATGATGTTGTTCATTTCATATATTATTGCCATAGTGTTAACCATTTTGTGGTGATCTTTGAAATGCCTGTTGCTATGTTTTACAAATAGTATCTTTTGGGAGTTACAATGCACTCTCTGCAAAGCCCTGAAAAATGAAATATAAAATTCATAATGTTTTATAATTTCATAAAATTTATAAGGTGGGCACTTGCAGTTCTCCAAATCAGCTTCCATCCCTTTGATAAGAAAATGATGACTGATTAATGTGTTTGTCTATGTAAAAACAAATTATTAATATGCAAATATCAATAAGAGAGTTGCATATCAGTGATGTAAGAACATCTCTACAGATTCATATGAAAGCCTTAGGACACTTTAATATTTGATTACAGACACAAGATTTCTTATTATTCTTGCTATCCAACACTTTTATTATTATTTTGTATACCATTATTACATTATATACATGTATGTTCTTATGTATATGTTTGTTCTTATGATGTATATGTATATGTATGTTCTTATGATTTTGTAGTTTTCTATTGAGATTAATTTTGCATTTCAGCCCTGACTCTGAAAAAAGCTAAGTGCACATTTAACTTCAAGCACGTGGGTAGTTTCACAAGCTTCCCAAGGCCAACACTTAAAATCGGGCCAAGAATACCTCCCAGATTTTGTTTATATTTCCCTCCAAATCCAAGGTTTATCCTTCATAACAGTAAGTACAAACTTCTGAATCTTACACAAGATTTACAGGCATTTCACAAACACCCTAAATAACAGTATAAAATAAAATACAGACACCTATTTTTAAAAAAAGCCATAAATGTGATACTGCAGACTTGAGAATGTTGCCTGAGGAGCAAAATACAGCTACAGTATTCTAATAAAAGCAAGTATGAAATGGAAAGCAAATTATGTCTGGATGAAAACAGTTACTGGGATGAGAAGAAATTCTGCAAGCATGTTAAATGATAACAAAGAACTCAAAGCAACTTAATTTTAAAATAGGAGGATTGCATTATGACAAAGGTTTTGCTGACTTTACATTGGAGAAGCATGGAATAGGTTTTGGTGTTTCAGAAATTGCTGTTTCTTTGCCACTTTACCCACACTATTCTGATCCATATAAAAGGTCATTCACTAAAAAAAAAGCCTAATCAAAGATGATGATGTAAATGAGGACTTCAGAAATAATACCAACTTGTAGAAATAATGGACAAAATGTTCAAGGGAAACCTTACACTGCAACAGGTCTGCAGAATTATTGACCATCCTTAATCATACCCCATTAACTTCAAAATGGTGTCTGAAGGGGCCATGCAGTGTCAACCACAGTCACTCCTGCTCAATGCACTTGCTAGAAGTCAACAGACAGGATTCTCCTTGTAGTTGTGAAAAAAGTTTCCTGGAGGAAAATAAAGGTAACTCCACCTTAGTCTATAAACTCTGGATACAATTAAGCCTTAATCATAAGTTTAACATTTGTTAAGAATTTATTTGCAATCTTTAGATGTACTTCTTGAAAAAATCTTGAAAAGGTAATTTCTGAGAATAATTCTGTATTTTTCTTGCATCTGCTGCAGTGATGGAGGCAAAGATCTACAAAAGCACCTGCATCACCAAGAGGTGCTGTCTACTCATCACTCTGCAGTCTTAGCCAACACAAAGTGGATTCCTTGCAGGGGTCTCATATGCATGTTTGAATTTTGAAGGTATGAACACCATAAATGGAACAGGTGCTTAGGAAGCTGAAAGAAGACAGAGTATGGTATTTTGACATTCACGTTTGATGGTCAAGATACTTGATGTGTATTGCTGCTTAATTCCTTTTGTCCTGATGACACACTTTTATTCCGGGATATGCTTCTAAGAGTTATGTGAGGCTGTTTGAGAAAGCAGGAGCACCTTTCCATTTCACCATCTGATTGCTTTTCTGCACAGATAGCAATATCTGATCCTCTTGTTTAACAGCTGGGATTAAATATACACCTTCTACAAGAGTTACTCCTACAAAACCATTGAAGAGTCCTTTGGCCTGAGCAACAAGCTGACCTCAGAGCTCTGCATAGCAAAGCATAGAATAGAAAAAAATTATATTTCAGGTTAGACGAGACATAAAATTATCATATAGTCCAACTGCCTGACCACTTCAGGGCTGACAAAAATGCCAGATTATTTCCAAACATGACTACTGCTTATTCTCTTTACATATCTACCTCTTTTCCTCTGTACCTCATTTCCTGAACCATGTAGAATAAACACCGCTTTGAGTTTCCTTGCTCTAGGTTCCTGATCCTGTTTCTCCCGAGGACTCACATACCTGAGATTACCTGCTCTTAACCTTGAGTGAGGAGTTCAGACTTCACCAGCAGACTTAATATAGATGGTGGTGATACTCCAACATTAACCTTTTCAAAATAGCATTACTGTTGCTGGCACATTTTTGAGATCATTAAGTCAGATGTCTGAAAAATCATATGCAGGCTTCCTAATAGTGCATAAATAATACATCTGCAAAGAACTGTATGAGAATTGGAGAGGAATCCTTTAAGATATGGAAAGAAAAAGCACACAGAAGAAAGGGAGGAGAAGAGAGACATGAAATAGGAAATTAAAGAGAAAAAACATTAGAAAGTCAAGAAAGGAATATGAGTCCTCAAAAATGACTAGAGACTTTGCGAATGCTCAGTTTTGGCTGTTCAAACTTTAGGTGGTCGAAGGACCTTGATTTCATTGGATACTGTTTACTCATTCTTGAAAACTGTTTTATGTTACCTCTGGTTAAATAAACAATATAAGGTAGGCAAAATCTCTTGTAACTTTTAAGCTACTGAACCCTAAAGTCTTTTCTAAAAGATGGATAGGCTGCATAAAATAAATAATAAGGAAATAGAAAATTATTAGGTATTAAAATATAGAAGGAGATAGAACATAAACAAGTAGTGCAACAGGTTTTTTAAAATCATCTATTTATCCAAATATAAAACAAAGTTGTAAAAGGATATCAGTAATGCATATTCAATAATGGTAAAATTATGTTTTTATTTTAACACAGTTTTTCTTCAGCATCTGCAGAGCAGACATTACTCTGTACCATTGTTAAATTATCAGCAAGCTAAGTGCTAATATACCATTTCCAATCAGAGATCACACACTACATGCAGTTCTTTATTTTTCAGTATATATGGAGTTACTTGTAAACATCAAGTGAATAACTGTATTGATCATCCTTTTCATTTCATTGGCCTTGATTATTTGTTTTCCAAGATGTCCACACACATAAAGTGAGCCCAGATGTATTTTCTCTGTGAAGCAGATTGTCAACCCTATTTTTCTAGTAAGTAATCTTGTCCTTTGGCAGCAAATAAGAGTACTTGCTCTTGAATCTAAATACTCCTAATAGTAGCCAAAGTCAATATTTAGGACACAGATTGCTGATTGACTTATACACAGTATTTTCTCAGACCTTCCAATCAGCTTTAGAGACACAGGAGCAGTGCAAATCAAAAAATCAAATGAATGGAGGAAAAGGGGGCTTGTTCTTAAAATGACATTTGCTAGCTGCCTCTTCAGATAAGGAAATGCAAAGCACAATGTGTGTGCTGGCCAACCTCCAAATCCAACCATGAAACCCTGGAGTAAATCCCAGAATTTGAATTTGATCAGGGGATGCCTGGAAAGGACATGTTGCTGGCCTTCCATGAGGAGAAACTCTTCTGTTTTGGGCAAGGAGAGATAATGCTCAACCTGAGGAAATGTGCAGGTAGTGGCTCTGAAAGGCATTTACAGCTTACAGCAGTGCAACATCAATAGATCTTCTTCCTCCTCTGTTACAGCCAGCTTTCCCTATAGTATTGCAAAACACACTTACAAGGCAACTTTCTTTCCTTGCACAAATCTCACAAGCCGCAGCATGCCGAGGATGAATGTTGGCATGTCTTCACTGCACTTCGGCATCTTCTGCAAAAACAGATTCAGCGTGCCAGTAGGCCAATGCTTGTCAATCAGAAAAAGCCACCAACACTTTTAAAACACATTAAGGCTCCATTCATTTCTTAAGAAGCCAAGTTAACTGAAATGAGAGAAAAATTAAGCATTCAGGGATGAAAAAAAATTAACTTCATTTGATGCTATGTATCTGTAATAGAGTAGTTAGGGAAAAAGCAAAGCTTCTTAGCAGCTGTTGCAGGAACAGAACACCCAATTAAAATTCCAGCTGCAAAGGGAGAGAAATGTTCAGTCTGGGATAAAAATAATAATCAGGCACAGAGGACGTTAGAGGAAGCCTATTGCTTTTTGGTCTCAAATAAGCTGATGCCCTTAAAGGTCAACTGCAGTCAGTATGACTGAGCAATAAGCACTCATACTTGAAACTATAGTCTCATCTTCTCCTATGTCAATACCTAGCCTAGCAAAAGGGGCTGTGCTCATAACTCTGTGCCAAATGCAACAGAGTTCTCACTTAGGAGTACTCGCAATTCTTTTGAATATCTCTGTCCAAAGAAAGAGGGTCACTATACTGCTACAGAGAATATTCTACTTTCAGCTCAAAAATAAAACAATTCAGTTTGGGTAGAGACTTAAAGATCTTCAGTATCCATCACTGATGTAATCTTTCAGCTATAGGAGCTAATATCCTCATTCTCTCTGTCACCCAGCTCCCCCTCAACACCTCCTTCACTCTCTATGGCAACAGCTGACAGGCTGTCAGGCTCATCTAAACTGTTGGACCAAAATACAACTCCAGCCCTTCTCTGACTTTATAAAACAGGACAGGGGAGGCAGTAACTTACCATTTGCCCATCACCCAGACAAACTACATTTTCCTTACGATGAAATTGATGTGATTTAGAAAGAGATTTGTCACCATGGCCCATGTCAGCAAGGTCACAAGCCTGAATTTTGAGGGAAGACTCAACTACAAGAGAGGATTAGTGTCCAACACTTCATCTTGATAATATTTCAGCCACCAACTCTCCATGGAACAGTTTCTAATATACCTCACAATTCTCGTCT
Source organism: Atrichornis clamosus (assembly GCA_013400975.1). Classification (NCBI taxonomy): domain Eukaryota; kingdom Metazoa; phylum Chordata; class Aves; order Passeriformes; family Menuridae; genus Atrichornis; species Atrichornis clamosus. The sequence goes on from WBMZ01013981.1 coordinate 20,840, forward strand.
CAATCCATCATGCCAACATTGCCTACTTCAATGGTGATTGTTATCAAGGAATGCAAACAAATACAGTGTCAGAAGATGTAATGGGATAGTTTAATGCCTTTTCAGGATTAAATGTTAGAGTCTGTGTGTTATAGAGTACCTCCTTCCTTTTGTATCAGCACTCAGCAATATTAAAATAATTTCTCTCCATCATGCTATGCTAAGACTGTGGTATATAAATTGGGAGCACACTTTTGCCTATATTATTTAGTCTCTTTGAAGTCTCAGACTGACTATTGTTGATGAACCCTATTCTAGAATCACACAAAAGTACTGCAGAGTATTATCAGAACCAGGCAAATGGCTCAAGAAACAAAACAAAAGAACAAAAAGTTAATTGTTGCTGGCAAGTAATTCTCACATATAGGAATGGATAAGAAATTTCAGACTATGTGAATACTCTCACAATAGTCATTTAGTTAACTGCCATAGATGTTGAGGTAAATTTACACTACTGATATTTCTTGACTTGAGAGGATTTCCTTTCAGGGGTCTGTGCTTTTGTCTACAGTATATAAAGTATCCTGTCAGCCCTTTGCCCAAGAGACCATACCATCAGTATTTTGCTGTTCTTTGTTTCCACATCACTTTCCATTCCATCTTGTAAGAGTGGTTTGATGAAGCGTTCAGTTCAAAATTCCCAGGCACCACTAATACTGTTGGTTTTACTACTGGATTTATTTTTCTACTGATGTAGACTGAGATTTCTGTATTTACAGTCCCATAAGAACACACGTTTGTAAAACCCTAAGCTATGATCTTATCTGACAATCTTTCAGCTGTTTAAAGAACCTTCTTTCCAGCATTTTCATTTTTTTGCACTTACACCATTCTACTAATAATAGTGCTTTTTTAGTTCTTTTGCTCAGCTAAAAAATCTTAATGACTTTTTGCATCCCTTTTTATTTTCTCTCTTTCCCTGAGGATTTCAGAGGTCTTGATCAATTAAGTAAACTTTACAGGATCCACTTGAAATAAAAAAAATGGAGTTGATTCCATTTCACACACTTTCATATTGGAAATTGAGGAAGTTAGAAGTCCACATATTAAATCTACATGCAAAAACATACACAGAACACTTACACATGTATTTAACAAAAATATCAGGCTTAAGAAATTTGAACACAGATGGAGAGAAACTTATTGTCAAAGTTCATAACAAAACAGTAGGTCTCTTCCCACTAACTTTAGAGTTAGGAAGCATACCAAAACCAGCACAAACAGCTTCCTGACATTCAGATTTGTTAGGCAGACATCATTCTTGCCCTTTCCAGTTCAAGCTAATGAAATGTTGTCATAATAGGCAACTAGTCCACAGTAATGAACTTCTGAAATGGGGAGATCATGACTGGGTTTTAGGTCAAAACTAAACTACATTTACTGCTTTTATTTCAATTCATAAATGCCTTTCCACCTAAAAATCAACATGAGACTTTAAGAAAGAAATTCAGGAGTAATTGGATATGATGCCACTACAGGAAGAAATTGGAATTTACCCAAAGCCAGACAATTCCTATCACAGGAAAATGGAAAAGTAAATGTGTTGGAGATGGGACTTAGTATTTCTGTTTACAGAGGTATGACAAAAGGAGCAATGGGTGCTGTGGGAGAAAGTCTACATTCCTTAAATCTCCTTCAAGTCCTTGATCCTACCGTGTGTGTGCATGACCTCCAAAAGGAAACAAACACAATACCTACCCTTGAATTACAGAAAACATCTATGAGGACAAGAAGATTTCACCTTCATACAAGCTAAGAACTAGACATATTCAAGTCAGACAGGGTTGAGCTGGCTCTACCATGTACCTTCCTAGTGGGGTTACAGAGCTTTTGGGTAAGATTTGGCTGTTAGCTGGGTGTCTCAGACAGCTGGTAGGTGAAAAATTGCTGTCTGCTGGTGAAAGACTCTGCACATATGCCCTTGTATGTATCTGGCTTCTAAAGGGGAATCTAAAAGTTGTGTGCACACTGAGTGGTAGAGCAATTCCAGTCAACTAATTGGAAGTCTTAAGTCCATCCCAACTATTATATGTATGCCCAAGTTTAAGTATATTAACCAAGTGTCTTCATCCACTTATGAACCAGATTCAGCATCCTTTCTCCAGAGAAAAAAACTGCAGCTACACCTCCAAAGACAATGTGAACTCTTCTTTTTCCTTTATTTTCAGTCATGTGGTAAGGATGACTCTCTCCATCCTACTTTGAAAAGTTTGCATTTCTGCAAGAACTGAGACAAATAAGGTCCAGATCCTTGTCTTGAGATGTTTTGAAAGCCAGGTTTTCCACACATCTTAGGACAATAAAACAGAAAACAACTTGTTGTGTAGCATGGGCAAAGGCATCCTTCAGAACATTTTAGGCAAGTATGTGTGGAATTTCAGGTGCTTATAAATTAATTTGCAACTAAGAATGGAGACAAAAGACAGGGCTGGAGGATGGCTAAACCCTTCCCATTTTAGTGTGATTTAGTCTAAGAGCTCTAAAATTGTCATTTAAAAGAAAAAGAAACTTTTCAAGAAGAGTCTATCTGATTTTCAGAGAGAGAACTAGCTGAGATGAAGACAAAATCAACTAGATTTGTAGAAGTTAAGATGAGCATTATAAATATAATTCAAACAGGGACCAGGATCAGACCTTTCTTATACATGCTTTATCTTGATGTAACACTACTAGATTTTGAAGTGTGGCTGTTACAGGCCTGCGTGCAAAGAGATTAAAGTTTCCTGACAGGCATCTGTGAGAAAGCAAGGCTTTCTCAAGGATGCTGCAGGAAAACAATCTAAAAGTATTGTAAACTATGGTCTTGTTATGAGACCAAAGAAGAAAACATGAGGTAAGAGTTGCTAGGGCCAACCAATCCCTCCGGGGGGTGGCTGGTCAGTGAACCAATGACCTTGTGTTAGTCCAGCGTGCTAAGGTATATAAGCACCTTTGTAAATACAATAAAGAGGTCGGTTTGCATCTACATAAGGCCGTCCGTGTCGTTAGTGTCAAGGCTCGCTAGCGACATTGAAGTCTTATAAATACCACATAAAATAAAATGGATATTCTGCAATTGGTGAATATGTTAAGGGTCCTACCACTTGTTAGGCAACACACACTGTTCCCAAGTTGTCTTTCCTAGAAATCACTGTGAAGTTTCTCTTAAAAATAGCACAGTATGGCAAATAAACATGAAGACCATGAAGATACTGATTCAGTGTAGAGATTTCCTGAGAAAATCTTGGAGAGTGCAGACTTAATTAAATAAAATTAGCTTAATAGTTTTGTTTATGCATAAATGGGCAGCATTCTGGAGATTCTGCACATTCTTTGTTGCAATTAATTGTTTTATCGTTCATCCTAGTTTTGGGCAAGGATGTGAGGGAACAGAGCCTAGAGCTATGTGTGTGTGTCTAAGATGTTGTTCTATATCACTCACATCATCTCTGCGGGTGGGAGTAAGGGATTCTCACTTCCAAGAGGGTGGGTGTTGCTTCAGGTGGAGGAAAAAGGTGACATGTTTTGTACTCTTCCAGGGGAGCAAGCGGCAAACAGAGAATTGGGGTAACACAAATCCCAACTTGAGGGTTTGTCCACCATTGTTTTTGATCCTCTTGGGCTTGGGGGGAAAAACGTGCTTGGGGAGGGTCCTGAGGCCATTTTGTTCTTTGTGTCGGAGGGCTGGGCAGCACCGGCTCGGGTTGGTCAGTCCGTGAGCATTCTTTGTATGTAAATCACCCTCTTTTTGTACACTTTTGTTATTAATATTGTTGCCCTTACGGTTTATTTTCTTATCACACTGCTATTGCCATTAAATTGTTCTTATCTCAATTTGGGATCTCTGCCTTTTGTCTCTCTCTCACTGGAAGGGATTGGAGGGAGGAGTAGCTTGTGGTTTTTCATTTTAGTGGGATCACTAAAATATAATACCATTATAATACCATTCCTAAACCATAACATAATTTTATAAATCAATGTTTCTATGGTGTTAACAGCTTGCTCCTAAGACTGTTAGAAGAAATATAGATCCCCATGCATAGATCAAGACATAGAGAATATGCATAAAAGATTAATATGTTGAAGATGTTAGAGAGATGATATCAAGGATTAACTGATTAAACCTATTCTAGTTGTATTACTTCCAGAATTTCAGATAAATGAAAACATTAATTAAAAGCAATACCAGACATTTTAAGTCTTTTTATGTAGTTATTGAAGAACTGTTTACAATTACTTAGATCACTAACAATATAAAGAGAACAAAAGCAGACATGTCTCTTAATCAATGTTGTTAGGGGAATTACAACTTCCTCAAACAGAGGAATTATAGACATAGACATAATCATCATGCTTTCTTATTCAACTTTCAAGACTGTTATAAGTCATTTCTGTGAGAACCACCTATGTATCTGTCAGAAAATGGAAACTGGAGTCACATTTGTGATAAACAGTTTGGTAGAAACACATTATCTCCTCCACAAACACCTTACATTTTTTCTCTTAATGCAGCTATTTGCCAAATCAGAAACACTTATACCAAGAGTCCATTTATTTTGCCTGTGTGGAGTACCATAACTTAGAATATGAGCAAAAAGTATGTCTTGAGTAAGTAGACATGCAAAAAATGACTGAGGCTTTTCATCTTTTAGAAAATTACTTTGAATGGCTAGAAATTATACACCAGTGAATAGAAAAATGTGACGCAGATATTCAACACTCTCTTTACTTTGTTCATTCATTACCAATTTAAGAGGGTTGACAACATTTTTTCATGTGATCAAATTTTTATTTGTATTGAAGCCGAAAATCAATTTGCTTTCAGATGGACATTAGTTTCAGTAGAGCAAATGTAAAAGCTTCACATCTTTCATTGATGCCTGAATTAGGCCAAATTAAAGGACTTGATATGCTTGATTGAGTGGTTATATGCCACTTGTCAATATTACTAAAACAAGCCATACTGAAAATCTCAAATTAGTAACGCTGAAAGAGCACAGGGAAAATTGCTGAAAGATATTTGGGATAATGATATTTTGTAATGGTGTGACAATGGGTATGGCAAATCATGAGAATTGCATGCAATTGTGCATCATCTATGTTTAGAGCTTTGACCCAAGTTTCCATTAATATCAAGAGGAATGCTAGAGGAAAAGTCAAGGTAAAAATAATCCAGTTTCTATACCAAAGTATTTATATTTGACTAATCAGAACTTCTGCAAATAAACAGCAGCTTCAAATAACTCATCTCCTGACCAAAACTGAAATGCCAACACAGCATCAGCTAGACCTTAAAACTGTACAAAATCACAGTGAGTGAGGTGACAACAGCTCTTTTTAGGCATGTTGTTTAATACTTTCCCTCAAAAGGAAGTTTTCAAAAATTTACAGTTTCAGAGTTTAAATTATCTCTGATGAGTTTTTTATTTTGTTTGTTGTTTCTACTATATCTGTGTGATTTTTCTAAGTATGAGGCCTAGGAAAAGTTTGATTTGCAGTGACTGCTGTCTTGGATTGGCTATTCATTCTTAATGCCATTCATGTAATGTTATTTCAAAGTAAGCACTGATGATTGCAGCTATTTAATATAGAAAATGGGAGAATTCATAATTTAATTACCATATTAAATCAATTTCTCTACTTTTTCATTTTTTATTATGTAACTTCTACATTTTTTTCAGGAATTATCCTGACATCCCAAAGTAACAGTAGCAGACTGTGGCTGAGTCTTTAATAAGCAAATTATTGTTTCTTTTTTCAACATCTGCTTCTGCAAACTCTGGAAGGAAAACCAGAATAAAGTGGTTGCCATGACATTAAGATCCATGATAGTCCTATATGGAAAAAAAATGTTTGACTTAAATGATTCATAATCACATAAAATCATAGAAAGGTTTGGATTAGAAGAGACCTTAAAGATCATCTAGTTCTAGATGATCCCTGCCATGGATGAATAAGCTAAACATCCCCAGCTCCCTCAGCCATTCCTCACAGGACTCATGGCCAGACCCTTCACCAGCTCTGTTGTCCTTCTCTGGACACACTCCTGCACCTCAATGTCCTTCTTGAATTGAGGGACCCAGAACTGGACACACCAGTGCCAAGTACAAGGGGACAATCATTGCCCTGGTCCTGCTGGCCACACAATTGCTGATACAGGCCAGGGTGCCATTGGCTTTCTTGGCCACCTGGGCATATGTTGCCTCATGTTCAGCCACTGTTGACCAGCACTTCTGGGTCCTTTATTTACCCATTATTTTTGTTTGTGATCTGACATCAATCTGCATATTTACATTCTTTTTAATTCACATAATGCAGAGCACGGCAAAACACTATTTCATACAGAAATATTTTCTGACAAAATAAAAACATTTCATCTACTAATCCTCAATTTCTTCTTCCTTGCTTGGTCCTACTGAAATTCTAGATATAAAGATAGGTTTGGGATGCTTATTTTGATCTCATCACCTGACATAATTCAATAGAGAAAGTCCTAGCGTCAAAATAGATGTTTTTCTTTTAATTTTATCCTTCAAGTTCATCCAATACATCTGACACAAGAAAGGCCAAAAATTGCTTCTGCTATGATTAGATAACATTTTTCTTTACTCAGACCCTGAATTAAACACCTTGAAACACCTTTCAGTGCTGGTCTGATTTCATCTAGCAATCATTACCATTGTTTAAACCATTAGTGATCAGTCATATACACCATAGAGTTTTATTCATCCATTTCAAGAGAGAGGAATTTAGATTGGAATGTGTGCAGGGAAATCCTGCTAGAAATGGTCAACTTAATGGAGACCTTATGTTTGGAAATGACACTTGAGAAAAAAATATGTTCATGTAATTCAGGAAATAAAATATAGAAATCAGTCTGTAAAATTATCAGGGTGATAGATGAGAGGGAGAGCAAAGAGCTAACTTAAGCTAAAAAAATTTGGCAACAGAACAAATTAGTATGAACTAGTCATAAATAAACTTTGTCTGCATTTTACCCATCTAAATAATGAAAACTGGGAATTGTCTTCCATCTGGATAGTCAAACAAGAAACAGCTGATTTCATCTATCTATCCTGTGACACAGAGAATTCAGTTTTATAATTCTTAATGTCTTTTCCTTTTCTTTAATTGCTTCTTTAACAAGACAATTGTTTCTTCTATGGACTTTCTTTAGATCAAATCCCTCATGCTCCATACTCTGTTCATTAAGGACTAATCTGTATTCAGCAAGTCAGAGTTCCTTCTTCACCAGCTATTGGCTCAACTGTCCTTAGAAAAATTAGTGAAAATGCCCCTCAAAAATATCAGTTTGTGGTGGTTGTTTTTTGTTTTTTACTTTCTGCCTCCATTCCTCAGGACACATTGTGGAGAAGTCTGATATATAATCAGAGACCCCTAGTGTGTGATTTGCTTGCGAGACAACCCATTTGAACCAGTCCACTTGATCAGGTGCCAGGTTTGGCTTTTTTTCCTGTTTGAACAAGTCCTGTGTTCCTGGCTGCATAGGCACACCTCTGTGAATACTAAACTGTCAGGAAGGCAGAAACTTAGAGAGTTAGGGAGGTGCACCTTAAAGCTGAGAAGACTGACTTTGATTAAGATAAACAACACCCATTGTGCTACAGGAAATTCAGAAGTTGTTGATAGGCAGATCTTCTGAATTGTCACTAACTGTACACACCAGCACTTTTGAGGATTAGGCATTGAAGGAAGCAGGCCTTGAAGAATAAATAATAAAACCAAGCTTTGGCCACCAAAGCCTATTTGCTTATTTTAAAAATTGTTATTTGGATTTGCTGTCCTGCAATTTTCACCACTCAAGCAGTCCAATCAATATTAAAATGTGAAAAAAATCAGTTAATTCTAGGGATTTTTCCTAGGCAATTTATCTTTGGCATCCCAAGTCTTTCGGTTAAATTTTAGTCATTGCTTAGCTCTTAGGGAGCACAGTATTTAATTGTTTTCTCATGCATGTACATCCTAAGGTCAGCCTCCACTGTGCGTTAATGTCAGATCAATTTTATTGAAATAGAAATAAGTAGAACTATCTGAACATTATTGCCACAGCTCAGGGTAAACTGTATCCTTCGATCCATCCCTGCATCCCTGGACATCCCTTTCAAGCAGCAAGTCTGGATCCTGCACAGTTACAATCCAGTGTATTGTGTCTGGCTAAGATGGAGTTAAATTTCCTCATAGTATCCCAAATGGAGCTGTGCTTTGCATTTGTAGCTAAAATAGTATTGACAACACACCAGTATTTTGGCTTTTTCTGAGCAGTGCTTGCACTGCATCAAGGCTTTCCCTCTGCTCCAAAGGTTGGTAGATTGCAGGTGGGCAAGAGGTTGAGGGGACACAGCAAGGGCAGATGACCCAAATTGAGTCAAGGGATGTTCCATACGTTATGACATTACACACAGCAATAAAACCTGAGGGCACATTGGTCAATGTCCGTACATTTGTGGTTATGCTGTTTGTCTTCCCAAGCAATCACTATAGGTATGGATGGCCAAAGAATGGCTGGACATCTGCCTGCCAGTGGGAAGTAATGAATGTTAAGCTGCCTTATCCCATGAGCTTTTCTATTTTATTTTCTGCCACTGTTCTGTTGAGAAAGGAGAATGAGAGCAACAGACTGGGGGTCTGGCAGCTAGCTGATGTAAACCCACCACACATGATTTATCCTGTTTTTATTGTAACCTGTAGCTTACAATCACAGAATTATGTAGGTTGGAAGGATCTTTAGTAATTTCAACTCCTTTGTTTAAAGCAGGTTTCCTTAGTGCTGACTGCTCAATTGAGCTTTGACTATATCGAAGAATGGAGATCCCTCAAAGTCACTGTAAACTCGTTAAAGTATTTGATCACACTCATGGTGATGGTTTTTTCCTAATATTGTGACAGAATTTGCCATCTTCCAGCTCTTGTCCATTACCTCTCATTCTTCCTCTAAAAATCCACCTCTTTTTTCTCTTATTTTCTTCCATTAGATAGCTGAGGACAGCATTAAGGTCCACCCCCAGAGCCATCCCTCCCCAGGCTTAACAAGCCCAACTCCCTCAGTCTCTCCTTATAGAGAAAGTGTTCCAGCCCCTGGCCAATCTTGCTCCAGTTTATTTATGTATTTCTTGTACTCAACTAACACCTGGGTTGCAATACTTCAGGGGAGATGGCACTTTCTCCGAAAGTCTGACTGTGTTCAGGTACCTGCAGTTTTTATGACTCAGACACAAATCATACATAGATACATAGCAGCCTTCTTAAAATTGAAGTGTTAAATTATTGTAATAAAGGACAGTATTTCCTGAGAAAGCAGCTGGCATGCTCATCTATCTTAAAATCTTTTGATCTCCTGATGATAATGAAGCTAGTTGTAGCTTCTTCTGGTCCCACAAGGTCCTGTGTCTCAGCAGGTTGTTTCAAAATAATTAGTCTCCATGGAGCAAGTGTTCATTTTTAGACCTGCAGGAGAGTTCTTTTGATCTCCTGCATGCCACGAACTTTTCTGTCCTGCTTCAGAATAGTTTCTCAGTTGAGTGATTTCACAGGCAATGATATCCAATTTTCCCTTGCTTCCTGTGCTCTGACATAGCTTGAACCATTCTTTTTGTGTCTTTAAAAGAGAATGAACTTCCTGATTTACTAAAAACATGCAATCTTGAGAAAATGTATCAATAATCAGCTCAATATACTGACTAAATTGCTTCTTATAATAGCATTTTAAATACATAACTGGAGTCTTCCAAGCACAAGAATGGAACATATGCTTAAGACATTTCTCAAATCTCCTTCTGGGTTATAAACTAGGATTAAATGTTAGTAATTACTTTTATCTGAATTCCTGCAATATCATGCTCCCAGAGCAGAAGACTCCAAGTTAGCTCTTTGGTGTTAAGTCTTTCACCATGGGAAATGTTTTCTAAGCAGCTGAGCACAGATGTAAGTGTTCTTTCTGTCTCAGGCTTCCTTCTCCAAGGATGCTGGAAGGTAGCTGGGAGCTCTCCTAAGACCAGAAGTTAAAGCAAGAAAATCACAGAACCTCTCAGTTCTGTCTTTTAATACAAAGGCTAAAAACCTTCCAATAACCTGACCTGAGCACTCAGAAATTATTACAGAGCAGCTCCAAACAAGTTTCACAATTGCTAGTCCTTGTTCTCATGGGAGACTTCAACTCACCACGTGACTGCTGGAAAGACAACCCAGCAGAGACAAAACAATCCAGAAGATTCCTGGGGTGTGTGGAAGAGATCTTCCTGACACAGCTGGTGAGTGTGCCAACCAGGACAAGTGCTACACTGGAAGTGTTGTTAATGAACAGAGAAGGATGGATGGATGATGTGATGTTAATGGATGATGTTAGAGGCTTCTTTGGCACAGAGATCACAAAATAATGGAGTTTTTGGTTCTTGGAGAAGGAGGAGGGTCAGCAGAATTGCCACCTTGGACTTGTGGAGGTCAGACTTTGACCTGTTTAACAGACTGGTTGGCAGAGTCCCTTGAGAGGCAGACCTGAAGGACAAAGAAGCCCAGGAAGGATGGATATTCTTGAAGATAGAAATCTTAAAGACCAGAAGCAGACCATCACTGTGTGCTGAAACATGCGCTGCTGGGGAAGAAGACCAGTGTGGCTTTAAAAAGGGCTTTGGCTGGAACTCGGGAAAAAAATATGTTATGACCTTTGTGAGGAAGAGGAAGGCAACTCTGGAGGACTCCAAGATGCAGGGAGATTATGCAGGGAGAAAATTAGAAGGGCCAAAGCCCAACTTGAACTTCATCTGGCCACTGATGTAAAAGACAATAAAAAGTATTTTTATGAATACAGAGATGAAATAGCAAGTTGTACCACGGCACATTTAGATTAGATATTCTAAAAACTTCCTTCACAGAAAGGGTTGTCAAGCACTGGAACAGGCTGCACAGGGAAGTAGCTGACTCACCATCTCTGGAGGTATTTAAAAGACATGTGGCTTTGGCACCTGGGGACATGGTTTAGTGATGGACTTGGCAGTGTTGGGTTAACAGTTGAACTCAATGATCTTGAAGGTCTTTGCCAATCTAAACAATTTTGTAATTCCTTATAAAGGATCAAAATGAATTAAGGAAAAAAGCCTAAAATAATAAAAATATCAAATACTAGATCAAACATGAGTTTTCTTCTGATGTTGCTCAAAAGGCAGAACTTCTTTTATTTAAAAGGTAGTGCTTTTTCTGAAGGTTGGGCAGTGATGACCTGGAAACACTAAAGACACCAATAACTAAATACTAAACAGCAAATAGTGAATAACAAATAATGAACAGGTTTAAAAAAAAAAACCAAGCAAACAAAGAAAAGCAACTTTCTTGAGGATTTTTTAAAGAAAGACATCATTTGTGGGGTATAATTATTCAAAGGTTGTGGTGGGGATGATGGAACCATGTTCCACAAAAGTGCATCTTCACAGACAGGCCTGAAGCTTCTGACCTCACATGAACTAAACATCATCCTATCCAAAAAGAGGTGTTAAATATGCAAAAATGGTCCTCTGAAATGAATGCAAGTTATTTTTCTTTTCAGGTGTCAGAGACTGAAATAATTCATGCCTCAAATCTTGTTAGAAAATTTTGCTCATTATAGCAAAACTGTATAAAAATGCCACTGAAGCCCACCCCTCCCTGGAAATGCCTGGCTGGAACTTTGGACTGAGAGTTAAACTGCTGAGATAAGATAAAGGGAAACCTATTCTTCAATTATCTCAGGTCTGGGGAGAAGAAAACAAGGCTGGGGGAGAAGAATGAAAGCCAAACCCAGCAGCTGTGCTAGGAATCATCTCTGGCTTGGTTTGGGGTTGGGGAGGCCATAGCCCACAGACCCGTTTGCTGGGAGCAGGTTTGCACAGATTTCCCCTCCAGCCGAGGTTGGGGGAGCAGGTTTGGGTGTGTGGTAACCTCTGCTCAGGGGCA
>WBMZ01013981.1:32878-81329 GCA_013400975.1 Atrichornis clamosus
GGGACATTCACGTGAGAAGCAGCTGAGGGGGTGTCTTTATCCACCAAAGACCCTCTGAAGTGCTGCCCAGATTCCTGGGGCCTTGCACCACCAGACTGCATGTGATGAAAAGTGAGGCAACAGATCCAAAGTCTGCTGCAAGAGACAATGGAAAACTTGCTCCTCCGGGGGAGGTGCCTGGATTTTCCTACCTAGCCTAAAGGTATATTAATCCACTAGACTCTATGTTTTTTAGGGGACCATCACTCCTCCTTGCTGAGGTAAGATGGTTATCACACAGGACTATTTTGAGCAGAATATAAACCTTCAGAAATTAGTGCTTTTTTTTTCAGGAAAGCAATGCAATACAGACACTGTGGTCTAACCAGCAATGACTGTATATTCAGACAGATCTGGATGATATCTTTATAAGTGAAATATGTTCAATTTCTCTCTGAAGAGATGAGATTCAAACAGTCTGAAATGACAGACTAGTTATCTGCATTTCAGAAAGCTTAGCCTGTGGGAGGACAAGAAAGAACAGAAACAATGATATAACCTTACTTGATATTTTTGTGGATTTCTATGAAAATTAAAATCTATGTGGATACAATGAAAACACACACAATTGAACTCTGCAGATTTAGAAAACAAGCCCAGGAAGTATTCTGAGATGACAATTGGCTGTAGAACTTAATAAGTCTTTTCAGTGAAGCTGCTTTTAATTGTGTTTCTCTGATTACCAAAGATATTAAGTTTTCTTTTCTCTGCACAATGAAGGTAAATCCGAGGCACTGTAGCCTAAAAGAATACTGAGCCTAGCACTGTAGCACTAAATGTATATTCCAACCGATATGGTTTTCCTGCCATTTGGATCTACTCTGAACTGTAGGTTTCAGTATATCTGTAATAGTATGCAAACTGAGGCTGCACTTCTAATCCTCTCTTCTGGGTCCCTCACTTCAAGAAAAACGTTGGAGGTGTTGGAGAGAGTTCAGGGAAGAGCAACAGAGCTGGTGAAGGGTCTAGAGAGCAAATCCTATGAAGACCAGCTGAGGGAGCTGGGGGTGTTTAGTCTGGGGAAAAGGAGGCTCAGGAGAAACCTTATTGCTCTCTACGACTCCCTGAAAGGAGTTGGCAGACAGGTGGGGGTCGGCCTCTTCTCCCAGGCAACCAGCAACAGGACAAGAGGAAATGGTCTCAAGCTGTGTCAGGGAAGGCTCAGGCTGGACATCAGGAAGAATTTCTTCACTGAAGGGGTGGAATTGGAACAGTCTGCCCGGGGAGGTGGTGGAGACACTTCGCCTGGAAGTGTTCAGGAAGTGACTGAACGTGATTCTTAGTGCTATGGTTTAGTTGATATGGTGCTGTTGGCATGAAAATTGGGCTTGATGATCCTGGAGGTCCTTTCCAAACTTAATGATTCTCTGATCCTATGAAACTTAAGAAAGGATTGCATTTTGCTTATTTAAGAACAGCTTTGCAAAATCACATGGAATAATAGAGATATTACATCATTAAGCCAATTTTGTTTTCAACAAACATCTCCTGTCTGCTCGCTGAGATAAAACAAACCAAAAAAAACCCTAATGTATCTCAAAAAAAATCACATTTCAAGAGCATTATGTTGCAGGTTATTTTCTAAGCAGCAGCTGTGATTTTTAATAGGTGAGCATTTGATCAAATGTCAGAAGGAGAAATCACATCAATACCAGCCTAACAATGCTCTGACATGCACTGACACTTTTCACAGAACTCCAGTGAGCCATTCTGCTTTCCTCTGAGATTCGTTCCATTCAGGCTGGCAACAATGAATCGAGAAAGCTGTGTAGACAAATCTCTGAAGATCAGGTGAGTGAGCAATGTGGATGAGGAAAGCATTAGTGCAGGAAAATCCTGCAGACCAGGTTGTGTTTTCCTGCCTGACTTCCAGTAGGAATGGAGAGCAATTTTTGACAGCATTGCTTGGTTTAGAGGGCTGTACAAAAAGACTTGCTCCTATGAGAGGTAGCTCAGTAATAATCACGTAATTTTTCTGTGCTTTTCTCTGGGTATAACATGGGGAGGGTTGTGCTGTGGGGCTCTTTCAGAATCTTACTTTCCTGTGTCCCTTCTTACCTCCCTCAACCGAAAATATTTGAGAATCTTTCCTAAAAGTCCTATGTCCTAACAGCAACTGTTGAGCAGAATAACCTCAGAACAGGCATGAGAAGTGGCATTTTTGTTAAAACAACTGCAATTTCCCTGCTACTTGTATAAGTTTATTATTCTGTTATTGATGTTGGCCAAGATCCAGGCCCATTGTACCATTTTACAAAATTTGCTACAAAGTGGATTTGCTACTACAATAAAGTGCATCTGTCACCCCCATTATGCAAAGCAAGTGGTTGACTGCAAAACTACATCAAAACCTGAATTAGGATCTTTCATCCATTTATACAAGAAATGCCAACAATAAATATATATTTATTTTGTAGTAGCGGTACTATATTACCACTACTACAGAAAATTGAGTCTGTATCAGAATGTAGTTACCATAATGTAAAAGACCCATTTTTTTATTTTGGCCAATACCCCAGTTGCTGTGAATAATGTCACGCAGAATGAGACATGACTTATCAAAGCCATATTTAAACAAAAGTCCAAAAGAATCTTCTTGCCCTAACAATTTTATCAAAGGGGATAAATTCTGACTCTAATTCCCTTTTTCATATTGGATAATAACATATTCCATGAATGTCCTCAATGATATCAGTAGAACTCCTTGGGGTTTAATAAGTTATTAATTGTGAAGGTATTCAAATGTCACTTTACATAAATCTCTCAGGCAAGTTGTCTGCACCACAGACACCTACATTTTGGTGAGGATCCAGTGAAGTCAGCTGGTGAGTTGAGGTTTGAGTTCATTCCCAGTGCAACTAGTGAGTCGGAGAAAATTTCAGAAATCTTTGGTCTTCTTGGATTTCAGTACTGAATAAGTAGCTTGTGGAATGTCCATCCTCAAAGATATGTAAGAATATGTTAGACAAATCTTTTGGAAAGAGGGAAAGATATTTTATCTGGCCTTGGGACAGACTGATGGGCAAGATAAGTTCTTGAGGTCACTTCTAGCCCCCATGTTTCTGATCCTATGACATGTGATAGAGGGCCATAGCTCTATACCATTCCCATCACGAAAATCCTAATCAAAATTTCAGGTTTCATCCTGAATTACTAACATGAAGAGAAATGTGATATTTTGTTTTGCAATTGTAGGACTGCTTTTGCTGTATGCTTTCAGAAGAGGAAGAATACTTTCTTATCATCACTGGAGTATAATTTAGGAAATTCAGTATATTTTTATACATTCTTGACATATTTTAAGAGGCTTTTTAATACAACTTCAATAATCTTCCCATCAAAAATTCAGATTTTGATAGTTTTATCTTTCAATAGCCAGGTCAGCCAGAGCCATACCAAGATGTATGCCATTTAAATGCCCTTTTCCTGGGATTAGGAAAACCAGGGGAAAAAAAGGAGACTGAAATAGCTAGCAATATGAAGAACCTCTGGGGTTCTTAAATATGGGAAGAAACACTTCAAAATAGCACTATTTTTTTGTATTACCTGTAGGCGTTTATTACATAAATCTGAATTGAACACCTAAAATCTCCATAAAGCAGATAATGTGATACAGGCATGTTTTCACAGCATGCACACAGTGCGTGGAAGAGCGTCACGTTCTGGAATGAGTGCATCTGAAATGCTGCCTACCAAGGCTATCTCCAGCTCAGGATTCCCTGACCAGAAACACATGCTGGATTTAAGACCGTACATGGTCTGCTGGAGGATTCATATGTTTGTAAAAGATTATTTGCCCAGGTATGCAGGATGTACCTAACAATACTTGAATACTGCTAGATTATTTGCCAGAAACTTACACACATGTTATGTAATTACATTTTATGCAAGTCCTTCTACATCTGAAACCATTCCAAACTGTGTCTTTTTTCCCTGCTTGTGTTATAGCCCTAACCATGAGTCCAACAGTAAGTCTACATATTTATCAGGTATGCTCCACTTCTCATGATGGAATCCACAGCCAAGATTATAATTCCCTGAGGGTGATAGAGGACAGTCCTGGGTTCTGGTTTACACTGCTAGACATGTTTATTCACGTGGCTTTAAATGATTCCTTGACACTATCTTTCAGCAGTGTTGAAACACAACCCCAGGATTGCCCCTTTCCAATAAATACACAGATTTTAAGTAAGCACTGATTTGGAGATAACTTCCTGCTCACTTGTTTCCTTTCAGTTTTTATGAACCTTGTGATCTTTGCTGTACCATGCTACACCTACAACAGGAAGACTGAAGAAAATGTCTTTCTCAGAATAGTCTTTAACTTGGCAGGAAAAAAAAAGTTTTTGATGGGATAGGACGGAACTCTTTCATTTCTTGCACAAATATAAAATAAATTACATAGTAGAAGATTGACCTTCTCCACCATCACAGCTGTCCTTACATTGGTGGGCAGCATTACCTTCCCTAACTGCTTTTAAATAAATACAGCCACATTACATGTTTACTGCTGAATTCAATATGGTGAGTGTTTGTAAAGTTTCTTCTGAATATTTTCAGTCCTTGGACACTGAAATTTCTGCTTTTGTGAATGATGAAGAAGCCTAAATGTTAAACAGATGGCAGGACACTGTTGAGCCAAGATGGTTTTGTCACTGCAACACTTGAAGCCCTGGGGTACTTCACCATCTTAATGCCCAGGCATTTATCTGGGTAGACATAGTTGCTTTGTGGATATAGTTTTTGGACTTATTCCTGAATTTCCTCAAAGTTGCACTCTATTTGCCCAAGTACTTTTTTCAGTTCTGGCCATTTGCCAACTATGAAATATGAAATACAAAATAAAGCCACAAATACTGGGAATGGGTAATCCACACTAAAAACAAAATAAGGTGATTTAAATGTATCATAAATGTCAGTGAATAGATCATTTATTATATTTTAAAATTGAATTTGGACATGACAGTTGTCAAGCCACAGTATTTGCCAGTCACACATGTCCACTATTATTACAGGCTCATCTATACCCCTGAGTATTTCTGTCTTCCTGGATTTCTGGAACACAGAGTATTAAAATAGAAATGTTCAAAACGTGGGGCATTTTATTAAATTTTTATAAATCCTAAACTCTTAGTTTTTACTTTTTTTATTATGTCCACATGACTCATATAATAAGAGGCAATAAGCCTGATCTTGCATATTGAGGAAAAATATTGCATACTTCAGAATGTATTACTTTAGGAATCATCTCTTAGAAAATGTTATTCTCTGGATAAAAAAGAATATAACTTTAGCCAAAAGTTAAACAGTCATACAGGCTTATTTTACTAGGTGTTATGTTCAGCTTTAAAAAAAAAGCAATATTGCAGCTAACAATGAGCATTTATTTGGTTGTGGTTTGTAAATATTTGCAGCTGTACATAGTTCCTTCTCTAAATTAATTTCGTTACAGGCAAGGGACAAAATTGGAGCACAAGACAACTTACAAACCACTCAGCATGGGTAAAGTATGAGACAGGATCAAACAACAGCAAATGTCATAGACCTTTACAATATTTTAGTGACTGTTAAACGTGGCCACTGGCATAAAAAATGAACTGACTGCATAAACCTATCAATTATCCGTGTAAAACTCCTACTCTGTGCTTCAATACCAGCTCCTGTCCCATAATCTCTGTTTGCAACACTTGGATTTAACAGCAGTGACAGCTGTAGTCATCTGATCTGATTGCCAATATTAAACACAGACATCCTTTCCATATGGGATTAAATATGTGGAGAAAATACACTATGACACTAACCAAAGACCATTTAATCTGAGGTATGTGTTTCCTGAAAAAATGTTTTGTTTCATATAGAGCTATGGAAACGTTATACTGAGAGAGACTGTTTTTCAGTGTTTTGCATAAAACTAATGCTCAGACTACAGAAGTCCCTGGCCTATATCATCCCTCCACCATCATCAAGACTTTAAGGCTGAAGGATAGGAAAATCTATGAGTTTGGTTTGCCCCACCTCAAAAAAACCCTGTCCAAAGTCCTGTAGCTTAAACACTTAAGACAGAAAATTTGAAGTCATACAGGATCAAAAATGTTTTAATTCCTTCAACTATTTTTGAGTAAAGAGAAAATTGAGCTTGAAATGTTCTAGACACCTAATACGTCTGGGTTATGACTTTATTGTTTCTTTATCCAGGAAGAAATTTTAAATGAAAAATAAGATGAAAAAAAAAATAGGTTTTAAATGTCCTTATATTCTTTCAAGCTGTGAATCCTTGTTCCTAAAAACATATTTCTACCCTATTGTCTTCCTGCCAAGTGAGTAAAAGCAGATTATCTTAAAAAACAAACAAAATAATATTTACACATTTTTCTAAACTTCATTAAGTGATGAAAGTATACCAAATAATTTATTTTCCTGTTCAAAAGACAATCAAATAGGAAATTCCAAATATTCATGCCAACAATAGAATATACAGAGCCTAGGTAGCCCAAAATAGTTCATGTCAAAGCTTTCAATACAAAAATTTGTTCCAAAAATGTGAGTAATAAAACAAAAAAATCATAGTACAGCAATTTATGAACAGGACGAGACCAGTTTTGACAAATACATTATTCATAGCAAAACTTTAATTTAGATACTGTCTTGAAGTAGCACATTAGCTGTCAGTCACTTCTGCAAATATATTGGATGTCACATGAAGGCTTCTGTGTTTATTTGGCTGAATAACTTCTTATTTCTTTTCATTGTTTTAATGCCAAGAAGTACAAAAAATGGCATTACCTGGTAGTGCTGTCAAATATTCACAAATAATTTCAAATACAGACAAAAAAATCTTCCTTTTTCATCAGTAATTTCATGTTTGGATTACAGGACAGATTCTTCTCTCATTTATTGCACTGTAGATTTTCACTCCTGGATTGAAACATTGAAGAAAACATAAGCTCACATTACAATGTGAGTAGGGTCAGAACTCCCTTTTCTTGAAACAGGATTTCTGAAACACTTGATTGCAGTGTGATACTTACCAAACTATAATTATCAACAGGGAAGAACATCCTACATAGCACTTTCTAAATGTGGTTTGCTTAGGTAAGAGCATTAATGACAGTATCAGCAGCAAAAGCTCCTGGCTCTGTGCTAGGCTGGGTACATGCACAGAAGGAGTAGCTTGCATATGACTAGTGGGATGCTTACCACAGCTTGAGAACTCTGGCCCAGACCCATCTTTATATTTGGCTGACACCAGTGTAATAGTCACCTCAGTCATGTCATGAGACGGTGCAAAGACGGCGCCTGTGACACCTGGTGCCTGACTGGGCACACCGTGCTTGCCCATGGCAACTGCAGAGCAAAGTGTGCTGGCTTAAAACATCTCTGCTGAGCTGGGGAACGGAATCCTTCAGCACCAGGTGTGCACCCCGTGGTCACGGAGATGGCAAAGGGGACGCTTGTATTAGCAAGATAAATATTTGCGGCATAAACATGCAAACCTACCTTCCTATGGGGAAAAATTAAGAGAGGTGGTAATGATCATTACCATCTTAGTTGTTCATATTGCTTAAAGAAAAAAAACCTGAGTGGGATTGTTATTGCATTTTAATTGCAATTTGCAAATTTTATTGATTTTATTCTGACATATATAGAAGACAAATACATTTACTGTAACTGATAACATTTAAAATTGAAAATAATGGGTTTTAGCTGAAAAATGGGGTATACTACTGCATATCAGGAGATTTCTTTGTTAATTATTTCATGTCTTAGACGTGTTCAGGGGTCATTCATTGCTTTCTAAAGTTGCAAGCTTATTGCAGACCAGTCCAAGGTTATGGAACTCTCCAAACATAATTGTTCTGTGTACAATATTAGTTAACAAGTAATTATAACTGCTAGCTGCTCCCAGCTGATAATATGCTTAGGAAATTCATACATTTGGGGTTGTCAGTTTAGGTCAAATTATTTGAGAAAAGGCCTGACTTAAGAGGATGCCAAAAGAGAGTATTCATATACAAAAAATTGCATAGCATGTGCTGCCCTTAAAATTGATTAATTTAAAATATAAATCTCTTAAAATTTATAATTCCTAAGATAATTTGTCTCAGAATATGGATTTGAGAAAGCATTAAATTAATAACATTTTGACAAAGTACTGAAAGCTCAACTCTAAGAGCACATGCCAAGTGGCAAAGGAGTTACATGATTTGCATCTATTTTTAACTAAATTACTACTTTGAAGTCAATAATTGTATAGCCATCTTGGATACCAAAGGAAGCCTTGTCTAGCATCTCATCATGCTTAAGATCCACTTACTTTATGGAAGTCTTTTCATTTAAGCAGTTCTGCCTTCAAAGATTGCTGTCAGTACATTGGATCATGTTGTTTTGGGTTTTTTTCCTTGAGTTTCAAAAGTGTTAGGACACTACTTTTCTAACTACTGCATTACAAAGAAAAACTAATCAATAACTTAGGAAAGCTAGGAAAGAAGAAATTAAGTGCTGAAGAAAAAGGGATCTTCAAAATGAGAAAAAAAGAAAAAAGAAAAGGAACCTGGTAACTTGAAACCCCAGAGTTCTGTAGACACTAAAAATCACTGGAGCAAGAAATTCAGAATTGAGTTATTAAAATTATTATGGTAACATTTTAGCAAAAGATACAGTACTGATTTTAGCCCTGAACACATGCCTCAGAAGAAGTGGAAAATGTAATGACTCTAAGAGATTTGAGAGGCCTTTCAGCTCTGAGATGTTTAATGAGATCAACCATCACTGCAGCAGAACAACTAGTGTCAGAGAATAATCCACATTAGTGCTCAGAAGCCAACAGGCACCAGATCTCCCCAGAAGCCCCAGGGCTATGTACAACTACCTGTAAGTCTCTCAGTGCCTTTATACCTCGAAGCCAGCACTTGTATGGGCCCTTTGCCATTCTTCCACTAGCTAATTTCACCAGGATTTTAAAGCATGTTACATTTATTTGGGTTTTCTACCAAGATAAATGGAACTGGATCAATTGGCTAAGAAGTAATATTAGCATTTTCTCCACAAATTATGTGATCATATGACAGCATTATGTCATAAATTGTCATCTCTCCAGAAAGCAAAGGTGGAAAATCAATGAGAACATTAAATTTAAGAATGTGCACTCATAATCTCTTTCTTATTCTTCTAGAATATGCAGAGTTGCACAGTAATTTTTGAAATTATGTAAGTTAATTTTAGGAAGTACATTTTCTGCACCTGAAAAACTCCTTGCAAGTGTTTATTGTTCCAAAACATCAACTTTGCTTTATCAATTTATCAGCCCCTGTCACCTCAAAAATATTAATTTTTGTACTATAAATCCATGGTTTTTTCAGCCCTACTAACAAACAGTTTTAAGGTTTTGAATGACCTTGTGTCACATATGTGAGGACTTAGAAAATGCAGTTACATGTCTGAAAACACTGTCTCCATAAGATAAGTCACCACAACTGGAACTTGAGATAAGTACAGATGGCAAAGCAGGAAGGCATTAATACCAGGCCTAACAAAGCTGAAGATCTGAAGTTAGCACACCAGACAAAATGCCACTATGCAGAGTGTGGGAACTTAATATAAGACCTATCAGACAAAAAAAATTCATGGTGGAAAGATGTGGGAAAGAACACACATGCCAGGCCAAGTTGCGGGAATGGCACCTACACCCTGTGAATACCTGGGATTTGGACTGTATAAAAGTGGTATCTCCAGAAGAACAACTCAGGACCCCCATCACCAAGCAGACCAGGGTGAAGAAGGACCAGCATGGTGACACAGGAATTCTTGTTGTGGTGATAACTTTTGCTTAATCTCTCTTTCTGTGTCTCACTCTGTCTCTCTCTCCTTCCTACCCCTTACTATTTCTTTCTATCTCTCTACCTCACATTTACTGTTAAATAAAATCTGTGCTATTGACTTTGGTATATGGTCTCATTTACACCTTAATTTGGTCAGAGGTATCTCTTATAATCGGATCTTAACAACATAACTCTCCTTCTTGTTATACTTCAGAAGAATGAAAAATCTCCTCTGCCATTTAGCGCAGTATCTTGAATAACTTCATCCCAACAAAACCTGTCATTTTAGAATAGATATAACTGCAGTATCAAAGTATTTTTCCTGCTGAATTTACTTTCTCAATTTTCAGAGGTCTCACCTTTACTCAGAAAAAGCATGCAGTCAGCTGAACTATAAAATGTCATGAACCTAGTGGGCATCTTTACCCAAGATGTTCTGGTTGTTACAAAAAAAAGGTCTTTATGTCTGAGAAATTTCCTGGGTTTTGTTTGTTTTTCTTGGTGGAAATTGCAAAATATGCATTTAGCTCACACTGTGCAAACTTCTTTTAAGAAATATATATGCCCCTGTATGCCTCATTTGGCACAGTGTTGTGGTAGATTTATACCCCTTCTTTAAGCACTTCTTAGTTCCACTGGGTTGAGCTTTCAAGTCTTTTTCCTTTGATGCACCTTCTAGTTGCTGGTGCTTGTTAAAAGTGACTGTAAAAGATGGTGCTAGAGCCATTATACCAGAGAAAGGCTCTAACACACCAGAGAATATGTGCTCACACACTATGTGAGCTATGGATCCACTTATGGATTTCCCAGGTATCCTCAAATAAATTACATCCTCTGCTCTACTTCCTTTTTTAAAACAATGGCAATGTCACATCCATAGAGCTGAAGTTTAGAGCTTTTTTCTAAGGATAGTCATGATAGTAATTAATTCTCATCATAGACACTAAACTATTCTCCTATTGTCTTAGCTATAACTGAGCCATGCTGTCACCTATTCCTCTCCCTTTCAGAAATTATCTCCAAAGGAATATGGGTAAAGGAGAATTGCATAACCACACTTTTATCTGGTTTTGATCCTGAACAGAGACCTCTGTTTTTTCTTCATCCTCTTGGTCCTCAAATGCAGCTGGTTGAGTCTATGTACAGTTTATATATTATTGTACAGCTTACTCTGTGAAAGCAACACCATTATCAGCAGCTACTTAGCTTCACATAAATTGTTTAACTTCCTTATTTACAGCAGAAAATTTTTTTAGTGAAATCAATAGAAGGAGAGTTTGTAATGGGATATTTGTCCTCTTTTAAATTCACTGCTACTCATACAGCTTGCTGGGGTCAGTCTCTGATAAGGCTAACCCATAAATACCTGACAGGCAAGAGACAATTTTTATCAATACAAAATTTGTAAAGGGCAATCAGAAACACTGAAGCCAGGAGCAGAAAAATTATATATTCTCTGTGAGTCTGGTGAATCTAAACACTGGTTCACTAATAATGTGGATGGTGATACCTCACTACATTATCACTGCACAAGGTAATACATCTTCACTCAAAATGCCTTCTGAATATCAGAAACCTAAGTATAAGATGGCCATCTATTTGAGAAAGCATGGAAGAATTTTTTTGAGGAAACTGGCAAGTCCTGGTGGTACAGTTTGTATGCACATATTCACATTGATAAACTCCTACTGATCTAACTAATCATAGCTATCACATTGAATTTACTATCAATCTGGCCTTGAGTTTAGAGCTAATAGGAAAAGAATTGTGAAATCATTATAACTTCTAAAGACACAGCTTATTGTCACCAGAAGAAAGTAACTTTAAATGAGTAAAGCACTCTATTTCAGTAACAGGCAGCTCTCCTGATCAAGCACATTTTCACTTGGGCTTGGTTTCACATACTACATTTTTAGCCAGATTTGTAACCTAATTGTATGACAGAAACACAATTAGATATTTCAGTTGAAAGGGGTAGCTGTTAGTTCAATACAAGTCTACAATGAGTGCTAATGTTACTAAGGACAGAAGAAGTTTAAAAGTTAAGAGCAAGAACGATACATAACAAAAAGGGAATTATTTCAATGCTTTTAATAGTTTATTTGAGGCTAACTAGTATCACTGTGTCTGGTTTACTCATTTCATATAACAAAGCACATGCCCTGTCCAGTGCTCAAAGGCACCATTCAGATCTTTAGTGCAGTATACTGTGAACCTTCTGTGAAGTTAATAAAGCATTCTTCTTCTTACACAGCAGAAAACTGTTCTGGTACTAAGAAAAGGGTAGCATTCAGTAAATAGTTAGAGCTTTCAGCTGAATAAATGTTTAAATAAGCATAATCTTTGGTTTTCACTCTTTGCTGGCTATTCAAAACAACTAACCCATTACAGTGTTTGGAGAAAATACACAGCAGAAAGCCCAGGGATACGGCCAGAAGCCAGTTTGGTACCTAAAGTAGACTCAGAAGATACATTATGGATTTTCAGTAAGCATGACAAAAGAGAGTTGGACACTACAGCAGGCTGACTTCTTTTAGCTACAACTAAAAAGAGATCTGAGTCTCTTTGTATCGTTTTGACTTCATGAAACCTGTAGCATGCTGTCAACCTACACAGAAGTCCAGCCTTTCATCTAAGTAAATCTGATTTCAGGAAACAAGCCAAGTCAAGGTCACAATGTCGGGGAGAAATCTTGGATTCAGGTTGCATATGGAGCCTCTCTTTGGGAGCAGAAGATTCCTCTTGTGCTAAACAGCACATAAAAATGGGAGGTAAAATAAAATGTGAGGATTACAGTTAACATCTGTAACTGTGATAAAATTATGTAATATTTCACACAGTATCATCAGCAGCAATTTTATAGCTACAAAACCTTCACTAGCTGGGTTTGAACTTCTGACATATACACCAAAAAGCCCTTTAGTATATATATACATCTCCATGAGCTCCTAGGAAAGGACAATTGGCATAGTCATGAGTGCTGAAATGTGGCATCCTCTTCACTTCTAGGAATAGGTCGTGTCACACTGATGGCCTACAAAATGGAACTGAAGAGTCAGCCAAAAGAGGACAGTGATAGAAATAAGAATAAGGTAAAAGTTACATAAAGATCTTTTTTTGGCTTCAGAAGAACAAAAGGGAAACTGAATGTGGACCTAGGAAGGGAGCTGTTCCTGTGCTGTTCTTCAACAGTTTTTGTCATAATTTCAGAAACTCAGTGCCATGTTTCCCCACCAAAATGATGATCACCGAGTCCCCCAAATTTAGTGTCAACAGCTGAGTCAGTGCATTGCCAGGGAGGGAAGGGAATGGAAACAGTGGGACCACAGTGAGAAGTTTGTGGCAACAAGCTTAGGAAAAGGAAGATGCCTACTGACTTCCCTGAGATTTATGCTTTTACTAGTTACAACACCTGAGGAGAACATCAGTCCAAAAAGGGAATTTTGATGTTGATGAGGTAAAGGAAAGGCACTGAACTTTTGGTAGTGTTGTTATAAAGCAAGGTGAGACAGAACAGAGAGAGCTCTCCTGGCACAAGGGAAGCTGCACTCAACTCATTTTGTGAGTCAAACACAGACCAGGAAACTGCAGCCATGGTTTGGGATGCAGTCCCAATCTCTTTGGGATAGAGCCTGTTCTTTGGGCCTGAAAACAACGAGCACAATGCAACATGTGTTTGCATAGCACATACAATTTTCTAAGCCATGGCAAAGCATTGTCTAGGACAGAACAAGCTGGCACAGGCCAGAATTGTGCCAGGGAGCTTACAGATAATGATGCATCAGTGCTCAAATTGTGCCTTGGTGCAGTGATTATATTTATTATAGAAGTAGCTTGTGAAATTATCTTAGTAGGATGAAGAACTCTACTATGATGCTATGCAAGACAACATTACTTCTATGACAGCACTGTGCAATATCTGAATATTACTTTGAAATGCACTTGCAAGCAAACCATAGCTGCAGTACTTGAAGTATCTGAAAACTTATGGAAATAAAATCCTTTACCCATGTGTAAAATAATCCCTTACACTGGATGTCAGGTAAGTGGTAAATAGCAGACTAGTACAAAATCTGATTATGTCATACTAGCAGAGGAATTTATTCATTACATAGTTTTCTGGAAGGGGCACTTCTTAGGCCTAATTTGGGGATTTATTATGAATATGTAATATTTGAATTATAGAGAGAAAACACATTTGTGTAAATTTCTGGAATTATCATATGGGAATAGAAATTTTCTATTGGATTAAAGTGGTAAATTCAGGCTTTTCTGTAGGCTGCAGCAAATTGTGGACATCTTTCTGGAAGGTGTGTGTGTGTGGTATGCTCTTCTGGGAATGCAGAGGAGCCGTATCATTCAGATTAAGTCACTGAGCATTGACTCTGAATTCTCAAGGAGTTTACTAAACTAGAAGAGATTACAATAAAGAGGAAAAGTGAGAAGCCAGTAAAAATCTCTCTCTCTTAGGGCATCCAAGGCAAGCTCAAGCAGATTTTAATGAGTTCGTTTATAGCAGTGTGGATGCTACTTCTGGAATTACAAGAGATGCAGCCATAGAAGCCAATTAATACTGCCATTTCACCAATGCTATTTCTACAATGAATGAACAAGAACAAGTTCATGGGGTGATGAACTCTAGGCAGGACAATACTTCTGTCTTACAGCAATTCAAAGCAAGATGCACTGCCTTTCTGGCCCCCAGGGCGACTATTTGAAGATTACTTCTTCTTTGAGGTTTGGGTAAACCCATAGCACTTCTTAATTCCTGGAGAAGTTAATTGCTAATGTTTCAGTTAATACCTACAGGTGGGTAACTAATTACACTGTGAAGAAGAGAGCTGTCAGCTATCTGTATGTGAAAGGCTTTACTGATGTTGAGCTAAGGAACAGGAAGGCACATAGCTGCCATGGTCAGTTTGTGTTTGGGAGAAGCTGGGAGCCATCCCGGCAGAACGCTGCAGGACAAGCCAGCAACCTTCCAGGAGCTGCATCTGATATGCTCAGGCACAGAGATTACTTGGTTACTATAGATCACACAAGAGTAAGGTAAAATTTTTTAAGTACACAAAATTGTCATCCTAATCACTTACCTCCTTTACATAAGAGTCAGCTATACTTACCCCAGTCCTAAGAACTTTCAGTGACAGAAATGTGCTAGGGTCTGTGGATAGTCTATTACAGTCATTTTACTGATATCCAAACTGCATATTTCTTCTTGAAATTTAGTAACGCTTGCTTGGTTGTAATAAGATTCATCAGTCTCTGACTGCTTATGCTAGGCCATCCAGATGGCGATGTTGAGATAATACAACAGATCCTTGTAGGATGAGGGAGAGGATGACACTGCATTAAACCCCAATTATTCCTTGGATCCTGGAAGGATCTCTGTTTTTGTGAATCAAGCCAAATGTTACAAGTTGTTCATGACTGATAACTCAATTAGCTCGTTCTTGTTTTTAAATGCCTTGCATTTAACTAGAAGGTTTTCAGAAAAATGCAACTGATTTCAGTATTGCCAGTGAGCTTCCTACTCTAAGTATCAGAGTCAGAGCTTTCTCTTTCTGAATGCACCTCAAAATTCTAGAATTTTTCTATAAGCTTCTACTTACATTAAGTACATTTTATTGCATATAGAAGTGATGGTGCTGCTCTAAGATATGTTGTGCTATGGTGCTTTCTGCCATGGCTGCCCTTAGATTATATTTAAATTGATGCCAAAAACCCTTAGGAAGTCAATAAATCTGTTTCCACTTACGCTATTTACCAACTTGTCTAAAATTAATCTGAGTAGAATTTATGTAAGGGAATTCGTATAAATCTTAAGTGAACCAGTTCAAATATAAAGGAATCTGACATTTTTAATTACACACAGAGGTGTGCAAGTAAGAATCAGTTTTGACTGAAGACCTAGGTCAAATCTGTCAAATGTGAACAGCTCAGGTTTGACACAGATATACATATTTGGGCAGATAAATAGATATTTGTCTGATTATCAGAACAGTTGAGCATAGACAGTACCTATTGATTCACTGAGAAGAAAACGGACTTGATATTTCAAAGAGATGAGAAGACATTTTATGTAATATTTGTGTTTTTTAGTAATAATAAATTTGTGTTGCTACATTAACTTTTTTCGTATAATCAGACAACATTTAAATGAGATTTTCTCACATAAAATTTTATAAGGACTAGTGTGCTGGCTATCCCAAACTAACTCCATGTAAACAATTTTGTAATTGAGTACTTTGTTGATTCCTTCATATTTATTGTAGGCTTGCATCTGTTTCTACCAGGTGAACATGAAAAAGGATTACAGATGTGATAAACTGGGCAGTTGATCTTAACACCTTTGTTTATGCCACAAGACCTTTGTTTATACCACTTAAGACTTTTATATGACAAAAAACATAGATAAAAGTACATAAGTGACACTTTATATTACAGGCATTACTTACAGTGGGCACCCAGAAGTCTGTCTGTGTAAGGACCGAAGAAGCTGGGTTTTTAAGCACTAGCACTTTCAGTGCTACTAGAAGGAAGGAAAAAAAAAAAAATCTCAGCCAAAAAAAGAAAAGAAAAAAAAAAAAACCCAACCTAACAGCAACCTGGGAGTAACATTTCATTCCAGTAGTTATCCAGAAATCTGATTTCCTTTGCTTTGTGTCAAGAATTTAGCATTATTGTTGCAATTAAGGAAACTTTATGAGAGTGATTAAAATAAAACTCCTTGGAGGAGAGGTGCCATGAGGCTGCAGCATCATTCAGGAAGTCATTTATCTACTGTGAAAACATGGGTCTCTTGCTTTATTAAAGATCTCTGTACAAGCTCCCCTTGATGTCTGGGGCCAGATATTCACCTGGCACAGTTCCATTGAAATCAATGGACCCATATTCATTTACACAAGGTGGAAACTAAACCTCTGAGTTTATTATAGCATCACTAAAAGGGCTGATTAATTGTAGCATAGCATCACAATATGATAATAATGCTCAGAAACCTCTCCAGAGTGAAATAGAAATTTGTTATGTCTTTCTGCAGAATATCCGTTTTATGTAGTCTACCTCTTTTTCAGGTGGAGGCGAGGGGGAGAAGGTTTGTTTTATTATTGAATACAGATGGTAATCTTATTGCCATCTCAGGCTTACTCTGCAAAAAATATCATGACATGGTTGTAGTATACATTTGCTGAAATAATGATTGTCACTGCGTCTCAGGCACACAGTGATCCTCTTGAAGAAGAGTATACATTCTTCACTTGATAACACCCTACAGAAGGCCTGGCCTTCCGGTCCTGCAGGTCAGTTCAGTCTCAACCTCTGCCCCCACCAAGGGGCTTGCTGTCTGTGCTGCTGGCCAGCCCTGATACGGCACAGCTGTCTAAGCTGGGATCAGGTTGCTGGGACAAAAGGTATGTAAGAGACATAAAAAACTCTGTCAGGGCCTCCCCTGCTTTACTCAGGCATTTAAGCTGTAGCTGTTGTCCTTGGTTCTGGTTTGAGTTGGAGGTGTGCCTCTCCCTGGCCATCATCCTGACCTGCTGATTTGGCCTCAGACTTGTCTGGACTGTTACAGTTCCTGACAACCATCAGACTTGCCCCGTTCTCCTTGCTCGAGCACAGTGGGATTGACCCTTTCTTATGAGGACACTGTCCTAACACCCTGCCATTACCCCAGCTCCTGGCTTGCCTTCCCTGGGAAGTAGCCTGCTCTTGGTTCTCTCTGAGAAGATGAACCCTTAACTACTGTGCACACACTGGTACTGCATCAGGCATAAATTAAAGAAATATACTGTTGGTTTTCAAATACAAGGATAAAGAAAGGTCCCATACAGGATCATTCTCATTTAATATTAAATTTAGCAGGAAGAGTAAAAATTGAGCCTCTCTTTTTGTTGTTTTGCTATGCATAAATTTTCTGTTTACTAAGAGTTCATAATCTCAGAAGCCAAACACCACAGAGAAAATTGCATCCAAAGCACTGCGGCCCAAGCAAAACATTTCTCTACTTTTGTTTAATTTTAATAATATAAGTGAGTAGTGGCATGTTTCTCACACCATGGATATGTCGTCAGCTGTCATGCAGAAGTGTGAGACACACTCAAGGGTTCACCCCAGCCTGTGTCGTCCTGCGGAGTCTCTGTAGCTCCTGTAGTTGTGACACAGAGCCCCAGTCTTGTTTCCCCACTGAGAGACACCACGTGTGAAGATATCGAGAGTAGAGGAGAGCAGGTCCTGTGCTATAGGAAAGGTTGGCTCTCTTCATGAAGCATCCCATGCAAAAGTCACAACAGAAGTGTTTAGCCCACTGCAACCTCACACCATGGTTCCTGTCACAAAGTCAGCCAGGGGTGAGCTGAGCTGGTACAGAAGGGCAGGATTACATCCATCACAGGATCCACTTTGCTGAGTCCCATGGGCTACATCAGAGAAAGAGAAGAGGTTTGAATTAAACCATCCTTGAGTTGTTCATCTCCTAATTCCCTGCTTTGTGGCAGATCTGGGTCAGGAGAGGGAAAATGAGAAAAAATAAAGATAATAAACTTCATGCATGGGGCTTCAGCCCTGGCTGCATAGTTCATTTCTGAAAGAACAAAGCTTACTTATAGGACTGTAAGTAGTCAATAACAATGTAAAGGCTAAGCATTTTTAAGAGACAACTCTCAATAGCATTAAAGTGTTCAAAGGACAAGTTCTCTTTTCACAGAGGAGTTTAACTACAATGCTGCACACTCACCTTAGCAGAAGCACTAAATGTTAATACCATGAAGCAATTAGGTGCAAGTCTGACATTTTTATATAAAGTTTCTCAGCATGAATAACTTCTTGAAATGGCAGCAGGCATGACACAGATTCATCCTAATACAGCTGCTGACAGGAAATGGTGCTTAGAAGTGTTTTGGGGAGCTGTGATGGCAGTGGTGTTTCCATCAGGAGCATCCATGTCCCACAGCATGCCAAACCTAGGGCACTAAAGTACAGCAGCTCATTAAGCATTTCAATCACGCCTTGCAGTTCTCTGAATTGTGGTTTTTCCAGTGCATCAATTTTTTTCTCTAATTATATTGATTTTAGCAAATTGCAGTGTCCTTCTGTTGATTTGCAACTATGTGGAGGAAAAACTTGGAATGTGAGAGAAAAAACAAACTCATTGTGCTCCAACAAGTTATTCTATACCATTAGACCTTTCATGGGACAAAACAGAGGCATCAGAGCTAAGAACATATGAAAATATTGCAGTTCCTACAGAAATAAACAGAAGCAAAGTTTATAAATTAATACAGACCAGGAAAAAAAGACCAGTCAATTGTCTGGAGCAGCAGCTCTGTAATTACACTCCCATTTATTTTCAGTGTGTGGAGGATGTAATTGCCTGTGCCCAGCTCTATCTTTGGGTCATCACAATGGACCGACCATGTCGTGTGCCAGCACCTGCCATCTGCAGGCTGTCCTCCCACACCAGAGACTGTGAATTCTAGCCCACACTCCTTACTAAATCATGTCTTTATAAGGCAGAAAGCTCCAAAAATCTGCTCTATTAATTAGGGGCTGCCACACAACCTCTAGCAAACCAGCAACACAACCCCTAACCTGTTTCTTCCCTATGTAGACAAGCTATGATTCCCTTCTACACTTCAGCTTTGCAAAGCATTTCAGTAATTGTGTTGCTGAATCACGCTAGAGAAAGGATTTCTCCATTGGTGTAAATGCTCTGAAATCAATGCAGCTAAATAGTATAGCACCAGTTACCTCATTCAGGGTGGAAGAAGGGTACCTCAGTGTTTAGGAAGTATGAATCTGTTCTTGTTTCTTTGACATTTTGATTCATTTTAGTGAATAATTTGCTAATAAAAATACATAAGCAGACTGGGGAGCCAAGAACCAAGCCTAGAGTGAGTGTTTTAACAAGCCAGACTGTACCAAGAGTATTTTAAAGAACAGTGGAACCTGGGTCATTTATTCAAGAGTTATGTGCTACATAGAGCCACCTGCTGCATTTGTGGATGAAGCTCCCATATGGTGGGAGGTAACTGGCTCATCACTCCAGGTAAATACCTTGGCTTTAAAGGGAGAGTGCAACACAAATATGAATCTTTCTGCAGTATCCCATTCTGGTTAACTCTGAGATGCTCTTTGTTCACTGCTTTTGGTTTAGGCTTTATTAGAGGAAATCAGTCCTTTGTTGGATTTAGTTCACATACTTTACAGATGGTTTAGAAATTTTTGGCACCAATCAGTCATGACAATATATAAGAAATGTTTATTCTTCTGTTCTTTTTTTGGGAAAATTAATACTTGTTCACATAACTGGGGTTAATCTAGCATCTAGCAGGCAATTTACTCTTACAGGTTCTGAACTTTTTATTAACTATAAAAAACCCAGAAGGATACAGTCTATAGTTAGTTATATTTAGCTGTTGTCCTAAGTATGTTTAGTCCTTATCCCAAGACTTTTAGGTGTATACGAAGAGAAAAATATTTTACACAACAGAAGCTTGAAATGTCATGTTTAAGGTATTACACATGACTTGCACTTCTTTGTTTTTGGAAGTCCCGTTTCTCTATATCTCAGTAGACACCTTGGTAGGATCTATTAAAGGGACTTACCAGCTTAGTAAAAATGTGAAGCTTCAAAACTCATTTTAAAATCTGTTCACGTACTTGTTAACTTCACTAAAAATCAATGGATCAAATCTCATATATCTCATGTATACCACCAGAATTCCACTTAAATCAAAGTGTTGCCTTAGGTAAGTAAGGAAGGCCTTTGTCCAGAGGGAATATTCATTCAAATAATCCTGCAGACTTATGTCTATCCTTGTTATCAGTTACTCAGCAATGTCAAGTTAATTAATTTATTTCCTTTCAAGTGTTTTTCCCCCATTGGTGAAAGAATTCCATTAAATAAGCAAGAAAACACTACTGCAAATTATTAACACATAAAGATAGGATACGAGTCTTACCTTCTGTTGTGGCCTGCACTCTGCTGCCAAAGAGATTGAGAAAACAGTTTGGGGCATACCATGTAGCTGCCTTTGACTACAGTTCTGATTGAAGCTTTAGCAGGTCGGGCACAACAGCATTCAGTGATGGTGTCACTTCATTAAGGCTACAATAGCCACTCTTAGTCTCCATTCTCCGTTAGACCTTTGCACTGGCCGTGCAAGTCTTGCTGATGACTCCTTGGCTCCCCAGTCACCAAATCAGCTTATGGATGGGACTCATGGGTGGTGAGAGATTGCCGTCAGTGCACTCTTGCCGTAGCAATCGGCACTGGCTGTTCTTCAACCTTCAGCAATCCCACAAACACAAGGGTCCTCCGAGAGACTGGGCAAGGTAGACATATGTCTAATTTCCTCCATCTCCAAGACAGCTATGCAGAAAGCCCAACAGAACCCCTTTGGATCCTTGAAAGTCCCTCTTCTGAGTCTATGCCAAGGATACATGGAGCCTCTGGACCAGTCACAATGGGAAGCTTTTGCTGCTCATTCCCAGTGTGGGGGACTTCGGCCTCCAATACAATTAGCTGTTGGGACACTCTGGTCATTCCAGAAACACAAATGGGTTCTCCTCCTCTATAACTTGGTGGTACTAGTACACACTGTGCACCAGTATCCACTTGAGCCTAGTACTCCTGTGAGCCTGATGTACCAGGCCATCAAAACCACGCAGTCCAGTAAAACCTGTTGCCCCCTTCCTCCACCTGCCTGGAGGCAGGGTCCCTCTAGTCCTGGTCATCGTATTCGTTACTCACTTCTTGTAAGTACAAAACAGAATGCTCTTTATTAATATCAGAAGTAAGATCAGCCCTTCCAGTCTGCTTGGGAAACAGTCCACTCGAAACTGGAGCAGAAATTTTCCTGAAGAATCCCATTTTGTGATTGTTTTTCCTGCAAATCAGACACCTGTGAGGGTGTTGAGGTAGATTTTCCATCCTACTTCCTCATGTGGACCCTCTGTGGCCACTCAGGTAAAACCACAGGATGGTCTGTGGTGTGTAACCACTCCAGAGTGGTTCTCTTGAGCAGAGGAACTCTGACTCCTAATAGCTGAGATACTGGTCCATAGAGGTGTGGACTAGGACATGTCCTGTCTGAATTGTTGGAATTCTTGGGATACTTTCTCCACAGCTGAGACACAGGCCCATTGGGAGAAAGAGAGAATTTCTTCATATTGTTGAAATTGGACTGCCAGTTCATTCACCATTTGTCCCCCTCCATCTTTCCAGGTTGTTACTGCCCATGAGTTGGTGTATAACAATGGTAAGCTTCATACAAACTTCTGCCACATAGGTCATGTACACTTGACTTCATCTGGATCCTTGAATAATTTCTCATTGCTGAGGTCTTCATAAATCACCTCCAGCATGGCTACTTCCCTCAGGTACTGGATACATTTCTCCATGGTAGTCCATTTGCCTGAATGACATAACATCTTTCTGGAAGGGAAATAATCCCTTAACACCTGACAGGAGTCATGTCCAGAGGCCTTGTGCCCCTTTTCCAACCACTTTGTCAATGCCTTCCCTAGAAAGGGATCCCAGTTCCTTGGATTTCCTACTCTAATTGCAGGCCACTTGTTTTGCTATCCTGGCATTGGAGCAATCAGGTCTGGATGAAGCCGAAATCTTTTCATACATCTCACAGCTCACTCAGGGAGAGGGATCAGATGGCTACTGCCTCATTTATGAGTTCTGTCACTTCTTACTCCTGTTCTCATGATGGTACTGCTTTGGAGCATTCTCCCTTTAGGGAGTTTATTCCCTTACTACACAAGCTCATTTTTGCAGTCAGTATTTCTCCTCATGTATGTTGGGGCGACTGTTATCAGCACAGGTTGGTTCAGATTTATACTTCCCAGGGTTGGAGGAGCTGTAGTGTCTGTCACAGGTGGTTAAGTAGTCCCAGTGCCTATCATGGTTTCTGCAGTGTCTGTCATTTTGTCATCAGATCCAGAGACTTTCTCTTCCCTCTGAGGGTACTGAGTAATGTTGAGCAAGGCTGGGTCTGCATGGGCCAAGCCCCAGCACATTGCAGTGATTGTGTCTCTCTGGAATTGTCAGTGCCACAGCACAATTTTTCCAAATATTTTATGAGTTTTTCTGGATTCTGCACTTGTTCAGGGGTGAAGTTCCAAAACATTGGAAGTGTCTGCTCTCCTAGATTCTTGCCCATACTATCCCACACATCTTGCCACTCATAAATATCTAGCCTTGGGATAGATCTATGAGTGATATTCTTAAATAGTTGCTTAACCTTAAACAAGACCTGAAAAGCATTCAGGAGACAGCAGTAGGAACACACTTGTTTGAACATCCCAAGGATTCAAAATTCTCAAGAGCTACTGTAATTATCATGGAGGAGAAGGGGGAGTAGCAGGGGAGTGTTCCCTCTTGTCTCCCCGACAGATCGGCTCTCTGAGGAGAAAAGGTGAAGAGTGTAATTGTTAATAGTTTCTGAGAGATGGTTCCCAAAGCACAGAGATGACAGCAATGCTGAGTACAAATACCAGATTAGTCTCACGACCACTAATTTTATCATATCATAAGGCAGTGTTACACAGTACAGCAAAATAGTAACCTTTATCCAGCCCCCAAGGACAGTAAACAGAACAAGAGAAAATACATACAGCAAGTATGGTCTTACATAACATAACCCTGAGAACAAGCACAACTCCTCTGAGAGCAAATAAATCAACACTGTGATCAGCAACTATTAAACTAATATAATGAATGCGTAAAACAAATTTTTTTTTAACACATCTCTGGTCAGATCTGTTATTATCTCAACCCTTTGTGCCCGATGTCAGGCACCAAAAAGGATGGCTGTGTTTTAACCCCAGCCAGCAGCTAAACACCATACATCTGTTCTCCCACTCTCCTCTAGTAACATGGGGGAGAGAAGAGGAAAAAAGGTAAATCTTGTGGGTTGAGATAAAGACAGGATAAGAGGACAGAAAAAGAAAGGGAAAATAATATTAGTGATAAGAGAATATACAAGTCAAGTGCTGCACAATGCAATTGCTCACCACGCACTGACCAATGCTTAGCCCGTCCCTGAGCAGTGGGCTGCCCTGCCTCGCTGGCCAGCTCGTCTCAGTTTTATTGTTCAGCATGGTGCTGAATATGGTATGGAATATTCCTTATGTCCAGTAGGGTCAGCTGTCCCAGGCATGTACCCTCCCAGCTCCTTGTGCACCCCAAGCCTCCTCACTCGCAAGGCAGCATAAGAAGTTGAAAAGTCCTTGAGTCAGAGTAAGCCCTGCTCAGCAACAGCTAAAACATCAGTGTGTTATCAACATTATTGTTATCTTAAATCCAAAGCACAGCACTGCATCAGCTACCAGCAACAAAAGTAACTCTATCCCAGCCAAAACTAAGGTACTAGTTCTTCCTTTCCCTCTTCATTTCCAAACTGACAGCTCTGAATTAGCAAGACTATCTAGCATTTCTAAAGTTTTAGTCTGTCTTAAAACTGGTTCCCATGAAGGGCTTTTGAGGTTGAGAAGCTGAGCACTTAGGGAGATGCTATGGTGAAAAGAAGTAAAGAAAGGCCAGCAGTAGAGGAGTGGAGGGAAGTAATCACAAAAATTAACTTCAGTCCTGGGGATACCTGACCTCCTTCTCTAAGCTTCTTTATAAAGAATGGAGGATAATTATGGAGCAGACAAGTCAAAGGAGAAACCTAACTTTAGACTGTCTGAAACAGCACACCCAGGGGAACATCACTCCCCATCATAGAGCTCCAGTGTCCATTTTTTAAAAGCGGATCTTTTAAAAGTACTCTGTGAGCTGAAGGGAAACACAAAAATCATTTAAGGACTGGAAAAAATGTCTTTTTTCTAGCTTGGTCTGTTTATCTTATCAGAAGAGTTGGATGTGACTAGACTAAGGTGTATAAATGCTTTCATGAGCAAAAAATACTCATGTATGAAAGGGGAGTTTAATCTAGCAGAGGAATACATAACTAGAACCAATTGTCTGGAAGCAGAAGACAGAAAATTCAAATTATAAATTAAGTACACATTTTTAACAGTGAGAGTGAATAGGTACTGGAACAAACTACACAGGAAAATGATAGATTCTCACCATATTCAGGTTTTCAAGTGAGGACTAGGCTGAAAGAAAAGTTTCAATGAAACTAAGGGACTCAACGCAGCATCACTGTCTGGTACTTCATGGCCTGTGATATTCAGATTAGATAGTCCCTCTCAACCTTAAACACTGAAGCTAAATTCTATGCATCTGTATCAGGGATATAGGCTTTGCACAAGAAAATACTCCCCAAATTCAACTCAGCAGTTTTAATAACTTCTGGTATCTTTCTAAGCTGACCAACCTCTGAAAGATTTCTGGCCATAACACCACTTCTGCTGAGAACTGAAGAGCTGAATATAAGCTGAGTACAACTATTATTTATAGCAATAACTGTTTATTAATAATGGGACTGTTTTCTCTTCTTTTATATTAGTTCATAAAATCAGTAAGGTGGTTGTAAATGTATGGCATAAATCATCATATTTATGGTAATAAATATGGCACTTAGCAGCTGTAATTCACCTAGAAATCAAGCTACACAGAGGGAAAGAGAGTATGAGTATATTGTTGCGATTTGCAAATATTCATTAATTGAACATCACTATAATGATGTGAAGAGAATAAATATTATTACTGAGATTTCACAGACATTTTCCTGTCCAGGACAAGTGGCATGTTCAAAGCTGTATATATATATATATATATATACACACATATATAAATGT
This sequence comes from Atrichornis clamosus, assembly GCA_013400975.1. Taxonomy (NCBI): domain Eukaryota; kingdom Metazoa; phylum Chordata; class Aves; order Passeriformes; family Menuridae; genus Atrichornis; species Atrichornis clamosus. Next base: position 58,498 of record WBMZ01013981.1, read on the forward strand.
ATAAAATAAAAATAATTTTTTAAAAGACAATGAGGAAAAGCACATTAAAACCCATATGGGAAGCCCTCTTTATGTTATTTGCAGACTTGAGGGAACTGAACTTTAAACCAGCTTCATAGCTCAGCTTAAAACTAAATCCATCCTAAGCAAAGTGAATTTTTTTTCATTCATTTGGTATCTGCCCTGAAAACTTGTGCTTAAAGAAGTAAAATTATCATTGCAAGTATATTTATTTTCTCCTCTTTCTGCATGTCTTGTTTGACAAAAGAATTAAATTACCAGATGAAAAAAATTCTTCTCTCTCTACCCTCTTAATAGCATTTTTAATTTATTTCCCATGAGAGTAAAGTGAACTGAGATTAAATTGTGCTAACAGAAACATTTGAAAATCCATAAGAAAAATGTCCAGGGAGAATGAAATTGGGCCTTTATTCCTAGTAGTACTGTTTATTTCAGAAGTTATCTTCAGCTAAGAAATCTGATGCTTGGATTTTCCCTGTACTTAAGAAAAAAAGCCAAAAAAAAAAATTAAGACAAATATTATGAATTAAAAGTGTTTGATGATAAATGAGAAGTATCTAAATGATTTGAGGTGAAAAATATAAATTCTATAACTCATAACACCTATTAACCCTGTTTTATTGAAACTCATGCAGGGGTGGAGGAGTTCTCCCCAATAAATTGACACAGGCTATTAGTTTTGGAGTTGTTTTAAGGGATTTCCAACACAATAATTTTGTCTAGCTTTGATGAGCTATTGGGAAAAGACGAAAACAACTGAATGTAACACTGTGATTTAATATTATCTGTTTCTACCATGTGGCTGCACTCTCTCTGCCCACACTCACTCTTACACTGCCCACACATCAGCATGGCTTTTCCCTGCCTTCACATCGAAGAGGAGAAATGGGCAGGAAGCCATCACAAAACCATGATCTCCACCTCTTCCTACCCTGGCCCTCAATTTCACACGTTTCCTACCCTTAGCCAGGATCTCAGTGCCTTCCCCTCAGACTAAGAGCTACGGCAGCTGAGAGGTTTCATTACTTGGTTAAACAGGCCACAAAGCTTTCCTTCCTCTATCTCTGGTCTCTCCAAGCAGGAATTATTACCCCATCATTCTTAACTGACTTCTCCTGTGCCTTTTCACTCAACAGCATTATGAATTTACCAGGACTCAGCAGCAAGCAGCAGTTTTCAGTTCAGCCACTTGCAAACCATCTGTAGTTTCTTTTTCCAAGGAAATGGCATTATTCAAAAGGTGACATATGTCACCTGGAAAGCATAGATCTTGCTTTGATTTCCTGGAAAGATCATTGTAGTATATATTTGCATATTTGTAGTACTTTCCTTATATATAATACTAATTATTTTGCTAGACCATCTGCTTCTGATTCTGTTTAAAACATTTATCAATTATTTGGAGGAGGGGATCAAGGGCACCCTCAGTCACTTTGCAGATGACACCGAGTTGGGAGGGAGCATTGCTCTACAGAGGGCAGGAAGGCATCTGGACAGACTTGATCAATGGACCAAGACCAGTTGTATGAGGTTCCACAAGGCCAAGTGCTGAGTCCTGCCCTTGGGTCACAACAAACCTATGCAGAGCTACAGACTGGGGGCAGAGAGGCTGGAAAATTGCCTGGTGGAAAAGGACCTCATGGTGCTGGTCAACAGTGGCTGAACATGAGCCAGTGTGTGTGCCCAGGTGGCCAAGAAGGCCAATGGCATCCTGGCCTATACCAGCAACAGTGTGGCCAGCAGGACCAGGGCAGTGATTGTCCCCCTGTACTCAGCACTGGTGAGGCCACACCTTGAGTCCTGTGCCCAGTTCTGGGCCTCGCAATTCCAGAAAGACATTGAGGGTCTGGAGCGTGTCCAGAGAAAGTCGATGTGCGCTATGCACAAGACAGCCTCTGATCATCACATCACCCACCAGTCAGTCCTTCTCTGCTCACAAAGAGCAAGTTTTCAGAGAGGCACATTCCCCTGGCTCACTCACCAGCTATGTCAGGAAGTTCTCTTCCACATATTCCAGGAACATCCTGGACTGTTTTCTCTCTGCTATGTTGTATTTCCAGAAGATATCTGTTAAGTTGAAGTCCTCCATAAGAACAAGAGCCAGTAATTGTGAGACTTCTCCCAACTGCTGAAAGAATATAATAGAATATTTGGTCAGTTGCTTAAGCAAAAACAAAATACTTGACAAATGGCTCTGTTGATGCAAACACACATAGAGGAAAGCACACATAATGGATAGAGATACACAGAGTCAAATATCTTCACATTGCTCTATTACAAGACATACTAAAGCAGTCTCCTCAAAGCATATTTTCCTAAAATGAACTTCAGGGTTGGCTTTGTGAGCTGAAGAGCCAACTTAGTGATTTCTAGCAGCATGAACCATGTTAGGTAACAGGTCATTTAAACAAATTGGTTTTGACTTTTGAAATGTGCAGGCTGCTTTTGCTGAAGGACCTGTCGGCATGAGAATGCATATTTAAGGTGCATTAAACATGCTAGTTATACAAAAGAGCATGATGTAATTGTTACATTTGTACATGATGGCACAAAGGTGAATATGAATCTAATTCTCCAGAGTGATTGGTTTGAATTTTGCATACAAAATTTGACCCAGAACACTAAGATCAATTTATTTTCCATTTCAAAATAGAAAGCTTTATTAATCTATCATCAACAATCCAAATATATTACAAATAGCACCCTTAAAAACAATTTGAACTTTTCTTGTGAATCTTTCAGGATGGGTTAGATACACTAAAATTGTAAAATTCCTTTTCCTTCCACTGTCAAGAATTCTTCTCAAATTACAGTAATTAACATATGCAATTTCATCCTCTAGCAATCTGTGGTAGATCTAATTATATCTTACCTGTCAATAACTTTCTGTCAAACTGTTTTGGCAAGCATCATTTTCATGAAACCATCAACAAGGAAGCCTTGGATCTTCAGGTGCAGTCATGAGACAGCCCTGTTGAAAACACAGCTTTGGGCTATGTAACTTGGTGGGACAGTGACCGATCCACAATGCAGCTCACAGAGATCCATGAAGCAGAAGAGGAAGGTCATTGGAACAGCTTTTCTCCAGTTAACAATAACTTACCATCCCAGTCAACCTATTTTCATGCTACCAAGCACAGTGCCTGAAATACAAGTTTCAAAGCTGTAAGTTTGTAGACCTTAGTAGCAGAACTAATGACAAACTAGATGCCTCTTCATCACAGACCAGCTTCTTATGCTAAGAGAAATGGAATGTTTCTTCATTCATACCCATGCTGCATTTCAAATAACTTTATCAGATGTTGTTGATCAGCACGTGGCTATGTTCCTGCAGAAACTGTTTCAGCTTGGGCATATTTGCCCTTGTATCCGAATGTCATCAAGGATATTCTCCAGGAATAAGCCAATATGGTTATTGCTTCTCCACATCCTTCTTCTATATTCACTTCTGGTGAATACCTTGGAGAAATCAGGCAACTACTTGTTGAGGAATATATCTGGAGTTTTCTTAACACTACTAAAGGGTTACACAGCAATAAAGAGAAACAGATGTTATTTGTTGATTAAAACAAATTTCAAGATGGTTCAAGATCACCACATTGTGCAAACAGACAGCTTAAATAACTGCTTGCTTTTATTGTAATTACCCTCCAGTTTCCTTCTGCCATCACCCTCTAGTGTGTGCTATACTTCCTTGCTTCAGCTTGTGTCCCTGTATTATATGTTAAGAGACATGAACTTTGTCTGCTATTAAAGTTTCAAGAAACATTTGGAGCAAAAATGGTAAAACAAAAATGGTAATAGTAGATCAAAAGAAAACCATCCCTATGACCAGAAATACAAAAGCCCAATTAATCAGGTAGTATAACACCTATTAGTTTTGAAATTACTTAGGAATAAAGTAGGTATGCTTTGAACAAAAATATGTAATTTCTCATAAATATCCTATCCCAACAGCAGGAAAATGTCAAGTTAATGTGCTGGTCACAGCCTGTTGTTCACACAGCATGTTTCCACACAGCAACAGATTCTGAGTCCCCAGAAGGAATTTTCTTCTGCCTCCAACTGATAATGAAACACACTACACACAGCACATTATTCTCCCTCACAGAACAGCACAAAACCTTACCTTCGACCTCAGCAAAATAACAAGTACTCAGCCCTGAGATGTTTGCCAAGATTAGTTGTGCAGTGTTATACTCTAACACCTGTTACAGTATCAGTCCCTGATATACACTTTGCACAGTAGTGTAAAGAAGACCTGTATGTAGTTAGTGTCCGTGGAAGATATAAAGACTCAGCACCTTGGCAAGTGCAGATCCAAAAGAAAACTAAGTGTAACCGTTTCCCCATCGGATATAAAACACCCATAACTCAGTCAGGTTCACACTATTTAAGAAGTGCCTGAACTTGGGTATCCCACGTACCTCAGTGACCCTTGCTGCATGTAACATTGGGAACCTCTTAGAAGGCCTGGTTTCTTCAACAGTGACAGCATAGGTTGATTGTCTTAACGACTGATCAGACAGAGAGTGCTAGACTTGCTTGCCCCAACCATCTCTGGTAAGAGAGTCATTTTCCACAGTATATTCAAGACTTTTCATAATGCCCATACCTATATATGATCATCGATGCAATACAAATTCAGGACTTAAAGTGACCAGGGTTCATGCTTAAATATTCTATTGATCCACCTGATCCTATCCAGTGTCCTGTTACAGCTATAAGCTGCTCTTCAGACTAGTGCCACTGAGGTATGCTTTGGCACATTTGGACACTATGTCCATTGAAAACAGATTTGGGTATTCCTATGCCTTGGTGAGGTATACACTGTAAAAGCACAAACCAGTGAATATTTGCATACCTGTTAATATTTTAACTGGGTAAAAATTATTCTGAAGATATTTTTTTGAAATTTTTAACATAATATTCTAGATAATGACACAGAGCATAGTTATTGTTTATTCTCCTACTACTGTTTTAAGTGGTGAAAAAAAAGCTTATGATTCAGATGAGCTCCTTCTCTGAAACTGTGAGACAGCAAGCAATTATACATGGATCAGACAGATGGGATTCTGCTCCTATTATGCAGGATCCCAATTAAGTTGCATACACACTACCACAAGGAACAAATGAAGAATTGGGAAGATTAAGGACTTTGTTTAACAGATGCATTTGTGTAAGTCATTCTGGGCTTACACCTGAGTAATGGTGGCCTTGTTGTTCTAAAACAAGCATAAGCCTGCTCACTAGTGGCATTGGAGCACCCCTCAGTGGGAGCAAAATGTTAACTTATCCCCACATAACTGGATAGCCTAGAGATATGAAGTGTGAAAAACAATGACTATGCTTTCCAGGCAATGCATGGCCAATTAAGCATATTCATCATTCAGGTCATTGTGAACAGAAATGTGAAAGATTATTAGTAGTACTTCCCATCTTTAGCTCTGGAGGATACTCTTTCAAATAAAGACTAAATTTCCTATTTTCACCCATTAATGTAGTTTTGCCTGAGGGCTCAAAAAGAAGCGCCAATGAATATGAATGGTTTCCTGCAGACCTTGTCAAACAAGAGACCAAAAGGGGACTCACCTGTCACACGTTGGAGATGCTCAGAATTCCTTCCTTTTCTTACTCTGTGTCCCACTTTGGCCTTTTGGAAAATATACTTGTTAAGAAGTAGTGCCCTCCTTTTTGATATATGTGCTTTGTATTTCTACAGAACATTTTGTATATAACTATTTGAGGTAACTGAATCACGCACAGCCTACATTGTACATTTTCAAAGGGACTGTAACCACAGAGGAAGAAAATTACAACGTTAGCTTTATTGGAAGTGCTGTACCTGGCTCTAGTGAGCTAGCCAAGTGAATAAATGAATGAGCATATAAACAACTGGAAATGGCATTTCAGTTATTTTTGCTAGCTTGATAGCTGTTAATCTTGTAATTAAAAGTTTTGATATTTGAAATTTTATTACAGTATTTCTGTCAATGAAGTATTTCCACAGCAGCTCTGGGTCTGGAACTCAGACAGGTAAAAACCATCTTGATCATTTTCTCTCCAGACAAAGAGATTCAGGCTGGGACCAGTGTACCCCCAAGCACTCATCGCAAGTAATTACCCTGCAGAGGGAACACAGCCAGAGAAATGTTACAGCATTACTATTATTACTTTTTTTGGATTAAGTAATAAATATTTAAGAGAGTAAAGCTAGCCCACATGAAATGACAAATGAGCACACACCAAATCCCACCTACTCAACTGTGCACCTTAAGGCCTCTTCTACTTGAAAAAAAATGCAAAAATTATTCCCTCCCCCACCACTGTGAGCACTTACTTTCTTTAACAAACTAAAATCTCTTTCAAAGCTAAACTCTATTGTGATATTAGTTACTTTTACAAAAGTTTCTAATCTATTTCCAGGGTGAGGTCAAAACTTCAGACACCACAGTAAAGATTTCCTTTGTAGAATTAAGGGTGTTTGTCAATCTTTTTCAATTTGCAGATCCCAAGGCCTGTCTGAGAGAGGTGCAGGTCCTTATACAACAGAGTTAACCTTCCTGATCACAGGAACAAATTTTTATATGCTTTTGCACAGCATCCCAAGGTAATTCAGAGTCCCAAAAATTCACAGACCCTGGAGTAAAAATCAACAAAAGTGTTCTTTTTCTATTGCCATGTAATGCTTCTCATAACTGAATTTTGGGCCAGAAAATTTGCAAAAATAGATAGTAAAAAAACCAATAATGAAGTGTAATACATTTATTAAAAAGTAATATTATATCAAATAAATTAATTTTCAAATGACTCCATTATTTGATTTTTTACTACACTTTTCCTAAATGTAGATGAACAATATCAAGTTTGAATTGACAGGCATGGTACAGATTTTGGGAAATACTTAGACTACTTAGAAGTTATTTCTAGTAATTCTAGTATTTCTCTGGTTTTTATAAAGTATTAAAATTCTGCAAACAAATAATGGTGCTTTTGAAAATTAGCAGAATCTGGAGTATATTCTCAATTCCAGTTTTACACTCATTTATAAGCAATTTTTTTTAATGTGGTAAAAATAAAAAAAGATTGTCAAAATCCCATTTTTCCTAGGTTGGTTTAGATCAAAACCCTGTTTTATTAGGAGTTTTTAAAATATTGACAGAATTATTAGCCACTTGAGAAAATAACCTAACAAAGACATAAATTCCACAGATTTTAAAGGTTTTATTTATTTTTCTATTCATTATGAAGGAAGGACAATCTACATATTTGATATCTGAACTTCTTCAGGTCACAGACACAGGAATGAAAAAAACTGTGTTGCATTGCTAATATGTCTAAAATGCCAAGGTCTCACAAAATTCCCTGGATACAGTTTAGCCCCATATGAACTACAACAAATTAAACCCTTCATGAATCAGAGGTGCATGTGCCATTCCTCCAAACATCTCCTTTTCATTTTGCAGCTTATGCTTCTTTAAAAGAATGTCATATAAACTGCTACAGCTGTAAACTACAGTTATTCCCTCTTTTCATCATGCATCTACAACCAAAAAAAACTTTATAGACATAAAAAATAAAAACTAAAATTTAAGACACTGCAGAAGTGTCTTCTCTTCAGTTTACTGCTATTATTGCTTTGATCTAGAAGATTCTGGGGAAGATCTTATTTCAAATATATAATAATATAAGGAAACAGAACATGGCTTTCGCATAGACTGATATTTCTAACTAAAACATTATGAGGAAAGTCAGGAGCAGTAAATCCAAGAACACAATCATATAACTTATTTCTAACAAAATTCAAAGTGTGGCATACCAAAGGTGCTGATAGGGGCAAGTAGTATAACTGTAAAGTTCTGGAAAGCCAGAGATTTGCCCTACTTTGACTCTACCCTAGAAAGGCAAATGCACATCTCTTGAGAGATCCCCCTGAAGACCACAGAGAAAACTTGAGTGCTTAGAGGCAGAGTCTACTCACTTTTATTAAGAAAAAGGATATCTTAGAATCTATCACTCTCAGAGGCATTGTTTGAAAGACACATTATACACAGAACTTGTTTACTCCTTGAAAAATACAGCGTTACAAGATCAGACCAAAAGAGCTTCAGTATGAGAAAATCCCATCTCTAATCTTTTAGAGGTGGACTGGATTCTGGGGGGTGAGGTTATTAAATCAGGATGTAATGACAACTATTAGGTTATTTCTAAACATAGAACACTGGGACATTGATCAGATTCTGGTTTTCCCAGAGCAAAATGCCAGATGTTACTTAAAATATTTCCCAGTTTCAGACATCTTACCCAGACACAAGGCTCTGGGATCAGCCTGTTCGTCCCTGACTACGTAGGGTCAGCAGATACTCAACAGTTTCCTTTCTCCCAGAACACCTGTCATGGCCAGTGCTGTCTCCCTGAGCTGTCCTACAGGTTTACCACTCTCTTCCTAATCCTGTCTCAGAGCTCTCTGCAGCAAAAAAAAAAAAAAAAAGCAGGTACTGGTTATCAAGCAAACTTTATCAAGTATATACTAGACTTTAGATGGTTTTCAATTTCTATTTGTATTTCTGATTTTATTTCTTTTCTTTCTGCTTTTTCAGTCTAACCTTCTAGGGTTTGTTCAGCTTGGGAAGAAGGTTTTAAGATGACCTAATTGCAGCCTTCCAGCATCAGAAGGGAGCCTACAAGAAAGATGAGAAGAGACTGTTTGCAAGAATAAGAGGGCGTGGCTTCAATCTGAATGACAGTAGGTTTAATTAAGATATTATGAAGAAGTTCTTTACTGGGAGGTTGCTGTGGCACTGGAATGTGTTGTCTAGAGAAGCTGTGGATGCCCCATTCCTGGAGGTGTCCAAGACCCGGCTGGATGGGTCTCAGAGCAATCTGGTCTAGTGGACGGAGGATTGAAACTCGATGAACTTTAAGGTCCCTCTCAACCCAGGCTATTCTATGATTCTATGATTTTTACTGGCAAGTTTTGTCAGAATAGGCCTTCCAGGTCCTGAGCAGGCTCAAGACAGCTGAGAGCTACAGTAACATAAATATTAGACAATAGCTTGTATCTCCTTGTACCCACAGGAGTGAATGCAGGCCCAAGCATTTCGCTTGCAGGAAAGTTCTATAAAATGTATTGCAACTGCAATTCATATTTATTTATTTTCCCCGCTTCAATATCACATGGTGTTTAGAACTAAATGAAGCTTGAGATTTCTTCTATATTCTTAAACCTAAAGCTAGTGTGTGCTGGGAAAGTTTAATAAATTGTTTAGTGTGAATCTAAGAAATTCTGGAAAAAAATTTATCATTTCAGGCTAGTTCTATGAAACTTTTCTTCAAAACTGACAAAAAGGACCAGAAACAATGCTTAAAAATACATCAAGTAGCAGGTATAGCAATTTTTTTTCCAAGCAATCAACACAACTGCTGAGGTCCTATGCATTTTTTTTGAAAAATAAGAATTTTTTTAATAAACAATAGTGATATCTTTTTAATTAAAGCTAGTTAGAAAACTAATTTATATAACCTGATGGAAACTTCTCACTAGGTAATCTTGCAGTGGTTCAGATATAGTTTATAATTTTTACTTGCAAATCTACAAATTCAACCAAACCAACATAATCTCACCTAATTTGAATGCGTACTCCACAGACCATTTGTACCAAGCCACTCATCAAAATACCCATTTCAGACATAAAAGGGTATGGTTTTGTGATATTTAAGATGCCTAGAATTTTAGTCAGTACTTTGACCCACAGCCTCCTAAGAATTAATTTTTGTGTGCTCCATATGCCAGAAGAATTTGCCTCAAGATCTCTCTACAATAGAGAAGCCAGAAGGAAAGGTACCTTACTGGTTTTGTTCTACTGTTAATGGCTTGTTCTTTTACCTCCTTCTGTAGAGAGACCCATGACAGCAAGTCTGAGCCAGAGTTTAGGATAGTTCTCATCTGTAGAACTCAGACCCAAAACTTTATTCAGGTCTTAAGGCATTTTTTTCTTATAACTTCGAACATTTAGGTAATATTAAAGACTTAATAATGAGACTAATAGAAGTTAATAAGAGATAGCAAAGAGATTTCAACTCGAGCAGAGAAGAAAGCTTTTAGTTCTGATTGACAAAAGCTGGATGCAGCCTTATTATTGGTGGCATTAACTCTATTGACCAGCCTTTAAATCTGGGAATATTAATACATGCAGAAATTCAAATTATTTCTGGCATTCATGAAAGGTTTAATCATAATACTTTGCCAGAAAAGGAAGAATTTGCATTCTGTGGAGTGTCAAAGCAAAATGTATGCCCTTACAGAGGATGTAATTTAAATTATCCTCTTTTATTGCTATTTTAAACTTGTTATTAGTTAAATTTTAAAGTGCTTTTCTCTATATACTTTTTTGAAATTGTATGTTTATAATTTCACATGCAATAAACAAACTGAAAAAAACCCCAAAACATATATTTGGTTAACATATGTTAAAACATAGCTCAATATATTAAAGATATTTGCCATACTTCAATTAAAAAAAAAAAAGAACTTCTGGGGAAAAAAAATTTAGTGTGCTGTGGAAAAAAGCATTATCCTAAATATAAAAACCTTCATTTTAGTATGATACGATAACTTGTAAACACTGAGACAAATGTTGTGTGTTGTTCCAGTGTTACCATAGCACTAATACATGAACAGAGCATTCTGAGTTCTATATTTTTAGCACAACTTTGTTCAGAAAGCATCCCAGATTCGTCTGTGAAAATTCACAGCCTAATATTTAATATTCCCACTAAATTTTAGGTCAAATGAGATGGAAGAAAACTGTGGAAACTGCCAATTTGTAGAAAGCATAACGTGTCAAGTCTGCTCCCAGTAGCAATCTTGGGCTTTTTCCCTTCCCTCTCAAAACACATAGTCAGTCCATGAGTAAGCAGGATTTTTCCTCAAAGGTCTCTACATTTTTCTCAAAGACTGGTGATAAGAGTAAAAAGACATGGGGACAGATAGATTCTCATTTCTTTCATTTTAATTAATCCCTAAAGTTTCTGTCCAGTGTTATAGAAACTGACCTTTCTGAAGTGTTCCCAGAGAAGAGGTAGATAAGGGATAGATTTCCACAGCTGTTAACTGCAGTACTCCTGGGCTTCTCTCTCTCTTTGCTGAAAAGGTCAATTGGGGCGGGGGTGGGGGCAGGGAGGGAGGAACAGGGGAGACAAAAGAAAAAAAAATTAAAAAGGGAAAGAGAAGGAAAAATCAAAACTAGGTATGCTTAAAAGCAAATTAAAGTTAGTTGTCTAGCTCAGCTAGTCACTTATGCTGTTCTTAAGCCACTGGAAGGACATATTCACTTCCCAAGATGATTGTTTCCATTGCAGGAAAATAAACAGACAAGTGCTTAAGACATGCAGGATGAATCACCTGGAGCGACTCCGTAAGGGACTCCACCATGATGGTCCATCAAGATCCCTCAGGGCCTCAAACAGTGAGACATCTCTTCTAAGGGAATCTAGAAAGGGTATGCTAAACACTACTCTTTAGCCAGCTGAAGACAGAATGGAGCCTGCTCTTTATCTGCTGCTCAGTAAATAGCTACATCTTTCATGCAGTGATTCCCCTGAACAACACAAAAATATTCCCGGATGCAGGAGGTCTCTAGGAGAGACAGTCAGTCCTATTCTCCAAGTGTCTAAATCATACCGAGTGCCTGCCCTGTACACACAGAAACAGGCAGGCAACGCTCAGGGGCAGGGGCAGAGTTCAGTATGATGGCCCTGCCTGACAGTAATATCCAAAGGGACCAGATCACAATTTAGGGCACTACAGCAACTTATCTGACTGCTTTATAGCTATGAGGCAGTGGGACACAGTTTCCTTTCTTTTTCTATTCCAAGCCATACAGCAGCACATACCAGGCTTGGCAAGGACATGAAGGAAATGAGCTCAGATTGTCACCAGCAGCTCTTTTGCTTCTGTGCCATCTCTGTTTTCCTGTCACCTCTAGCACTCTGGCCAAGGACATAGGCTCATAGTTTGGTTCAACCACTGGCTGCAAGATCCCAGCTTGATCAGCTGTCATGATAATGAGTAGATGGCAGAAACAAGTTACAGAAAAAAATCCAAGTTCCCACCACCGAGCACTGCTGTTATAAGTAGCAATTAAAACACTGCTTTGGAATCTACTCTTTCTATTCAGCTGAGAGCTCTTGCCCAGAATTTCTGCCAGTTGTTCAGCCTGGCTTCATCTGAGTCTTTTAAGAATTAACATGCTCAGAGGAACATCCATCAGTGGATTAAAATTCCTGCATGAGAATATCAAGAGTCTGTTCCACCTATTCTGGAAGTATGTGGGAGCTTTATGCACATAACCCAGTTTCCACAGTGTAAACACTTACAGAAAGCCCTGAAAAATTTGTAAGAAAAATCCAACAGGGCTGAGGAAAGGTGTCAAGCAGACAAAATAAGCACAGGAAAGCAATGAAATATTAGGGGTCAGCAAGACGTGCCATAACAAGAGGCACAGCACTAGAAGGCACAGTTTAAAGGGAGGGAGTTTAAAAGGCTGCATAAAGACCTGCAAATATCTAAGCAGCAGGGATCACCTAAGAAGAGATGGCTGAGTTTGGGAAAAGCATATTTTTTATTTGCCTAGGTCGTGGGAAAAAAGAAAGCACAGGTCTCAATTTATAGTAACATTTCACTATGAGAGAAATTTGCATTTTTTGTGAAGAAAAAGAAAATGAAGGCAAGAAGAAACTAACTATCACAACCGAGTATAATTAGTACCGTAATGAGTAAATGGCCACCTTACTTAGGCTGTGTGGAAAGTCCTAATGGAGACAGATAGCACAGCTCTCTGGCATGATACATGGAAAACTAGCTTCAGCACTTCACTGAATCATAACAGTACACCTAATGTAATGACTGCAGAGAGAAGCTATCTGATCTAAAGGAGTGTTTTATCTATGTGGGATATTTTTTTGTCCTGAAAACTGTCAGAATCACCATCCACCTGAATCCTAGAACCTATTCATTTGAGTTGAAGAACAAAGAATCATAAGGGTCTTGCCTATCCTTTTTGTTCATCATGAAAGAGTGCCTTGCCCAAAAAACAAGCAAAGTGCCAATCTTGCAAGTCAACCCAAGCGTGACTTAATTTAAGGACTTTCAGTAGACTTTTGATCAGGTGCAGGTTTAACCCCAAACATCTTTCACAAGCACTTTTAGGACAGATGTAATAAATTAACTGCATTACTTTCATGCATGTCTAGTTCAGTCCCTGCACTAGGATGAAAAGAGTAGATCCTCTTCTTCTGTCCAAAGGGCAGAAGCATTTCAACAAAAGGAAAGGAATCCCTCAGCACAGCTACCACATAGGTCTACCCAGTGGTGTGCAAGAACAACTTAGTTTCACGGAGGGCCAGTTTTTGTGACAAGACAATTCTAGCCATTGACAACATACAACGTGATGGAAAATAGAGACTTTGTAAAAATTCCTTAAGAGAAATACATAAATAAGTTAATGGAATACACTATTTAAAGGGTACTCAGGAGGTTCTCTCGGTTTTTGTGTGTTGGGAAATTAGTAATTAGTCTTCCTTCAATGGATCCAAGCCACTGGTTTTTCTTTAACAGCAGTTCTACAGGTACAGTGAACTGAATCAGTACAAGAAGTTATCACTATACTCCTGGGAAGACAGCTGAAATCACATGCCAATTAAAATTTTTCAATGTGTTCATGTATTAGGAAAATATTACACAGCCCAGTAGCATTCCATATATAAAAATAGCTTTCCAGAAATAGCGACTCTGCTGTATTGGAATTTCCCAGAGGACCAGTTACTGTTGTTTTATATGTTAACACACTTGCTGTAGAGTGAAAGTACTGAACCCAAATACATTAGCAATAGTTTTCTAATTGCCTACAAATGGCATTTAAGCAACAGTAATACTGCTTTAGACTTGAAAAGCTTTTGCTTTCAAAATTTTGGCAAGTTGTTGGAATAATTCTGTGCTCCATTCCCAGTGCATAAATCTCAACACAGTGGGTATATTCTCAGTCAAATTACTGTGAGGGGAGGAAGCCTTGCAGTTGTCTGAATGCAATGAGTTTGGCAAGATAGCTCTATTACTGTACTTTTTAATCTGACTTTTTTTTCCTCTGCTCAGCAAGAGCAAGTAATCAGAACAGAAAATGATTCCAAAATGTAAATTAGTGTGTCTGATGTAGGGAACCAGTGCACACAAAAAGTCTTGTATCGAAAACATTTCCTTTTCTAGTTCACTGCTGGCAATCCAACCTTTGAAATTAAAGAACTGCTTTGCTAAGTCTGGTGTTATGTTAGTGTTTCCTTTAACTATGCAGTACATGGGCACACACATATTATGTATCTTTGCTTGGAGGTTGCAGTTTCTATTAAAATTAATTACTTCTTTCTGTGACTAGGGTAGCTTGGAAACAAGGGCAGTTTCTATTAAATGCCATAATATTCCACAGAAACATACATGTTAAAGACATTTGGCAGAGGTGTGGCTAAAAATTGAAGTCTTTTATCAAGGCACTGTACCACTAAATGCAAGTACAAGGAACATGACTGGAGTTGAGGCATCTCAATGCTAACAGCTTAGACTTTTAACCTAATGAAACACATATTCAAAACAGCTAAGACAACAATCCTTCAATCACTGCATCTTGAAAATTTCATTACAATTATTCTAATGAGTGTGTTAATAGTTCAGAACCTGCAGGATCACACCTTTAAGTAATGTTCACAGGCATTCCTTGAAATTTTGTTTAGTCCTCTTCAATTTTTTTTCTGGCATATGAATTTCAGGTTATGGTATTTAAATAAAATGGAAATAAGAACAGGAGTTAGGCATATACTGTTAAAGTTCAGAAACATTAGTTAGAAGATGCCTTCCAATGTAGCTTAATAATTAATTTATAGGAAAGAGAGTAGATAACCTGTATGTATCACAGCTGAAGTACAGAGACTACAAAGGATAAAAGTATCTCACTCAATAAATATGGAAGAGTGAATCAGTAAGCTCACAGAGATTCACTGAACTCCGTAAATATTCAAATACAAACTTGATTGCAGAAGTTGAACTCCAACTCCTGCTTTGACACAATGTCATGTGATACAGGAAAAAGATCTGACCCTGACCCAGTAAATTATTAGAATCCCTGTATATCCAGGAACATGTATTGCTTCACTGGCTTTGCTGTAGCTGTGTACAGACACTATTATTATTTATTATTTGCATTATGGTAGCTGCCATCAACGACCAGGGCTTCAGTGAGCTAGTCATTATAGAGACATTTACAGGGCTCACAGTTTTCATGAGAGGCAGTATATCAAAAGAGACAAGCCTGATTGGGAAGGATGACATTACAAATGAGCAAATCGAGCGGGGAAGTCTGCTGAAGTCACACTGTTTCTGTGTGTAAAATTGCAATCATCCTAAAGCATATTTCAAAACAACATTCTATCTTAGGAAGGAGACATAGCTGCACAATAGAAGATTGTAAGTATTCTGGTTTAATGAAAGTGCATAGAATTTCTAATTTTTTCACCTTTCTGCATACTTCTCATGCTTCTATGGAGGATTTTTTCTAAACTCATTTCAGTTTTAACAGATTGTGATATGTATTTGGGTCTTGGACAGAATGAATCAATCATAGTCACCTAAATTAATTTTACTCTGTGGCACTATCATTTTCCTTGATTTATTGTCATTACGCGCATAACAGTTTTCAAAAGTAAGTAACATAAGATTATTGAGAGAAATAAATACCAAACAGCATGAAACTGGCTTTTATTTCCTGTTTCAGTTTAATAAGGAAGTAGATGTTGAATAAAAAGACTTTTAGCCTTGAACCAAACAATGCTTCCGGGAACAGCCAGTCATTATTTTATTCAATGTGATCTTGAAAGTTAGGCATTTGCCTTGAATTCAGGGCAAAGCAAAAGAGATGTCTTTCAAGTGCATCAACAGCATACTTCTGTAATAAAATTGTCAGCAATAATGGCTAAAAGCATGGAAAAAGTGGAGCTCTGCATTTGGCATCATGTCCACATAAGGAAAAAATAATTATTTTTGAGAATTTTATTTATTAGAACAAGAAATGTTTTTTGACTGTATTTTCAGCTCTGCTTTAAGATAGTTAAAGGACTTTAGGCTAAATCCCCAGATTTAAATTCTCTCAAGTATTAAGTGTGTTTGAAAATAAAATTTCAATCCAGAACATAGTTTCTGAAGTCAGCTCATTAAATCAATAGAGTAAGCCTATATCTTCAATCCAGGCATACCAGTGTAACCTTGAACTGATTTGAATTTTGAAGATTTTGCCCAAACACTGAATCCTACAAACTGTTTCAAGTATGATCCTCAGAAGTGACTACCATCTTGGACACTGGAAACTAAAAGTCAAGCTTCAAAAGTGATTTAAAAGTGTCTTTACAGCAAGTATTCACTGTATAAATGTAGCTAAAATTATCCAAATCACCGAAAATGCTGTGTTTAAATTCTGTCTTTTACCTCCTCTTTCAGATGTCACAATTATGCTTCATACAATTTGAAAACTTCAACTATATATTTGCTTTAACCGTCTCCATAGCTAGACAAATTTTTTTCACCCTGCAGATTAATGACCCCATCAAAGATTTCTGTAGTAGACAGAAAAATAAGCAATATGAAGAGGAAAAGAAAGTCAGACAGTACTCGGTAGTGTTTTTGTTTTGACAATGAAATTCATTACATTTGATAGCTGAGTTTTAACCAAAATTCCTTGGTTACATGAAAATTCTAGTTTTCCTATTTTCCTTTTAATGAAAAAGAAGAAACATTAGTGCTGCTACCTTCCTATTTGTGCAAAAATGATTGAAAATGTATCCTTAAAAGGCTCAAATTCTGTATATTCTTCAAAATGACTCCAAATATTTTTTACAATTCCATTGCTTTAAAGCTATGGCCATTTTGGAGAGAAAACCAAGGCTGATTTCAGTAGTTTGATAATATCCCAGGACTTGGGTGTTTGAAAGCAGATGATCAAGTAGGACTAGCCACTCTGTTCTCTGCCACGGCAAATGCTCTGGTTTTCAATTCATTGATATGTCTTCACTGAAGACAAAATCTATGAGAAATTTACCGATGCATTATGATAAAAAGTTCTTACAAATATCCCTGCTACAGTATCTGCAGCACAGCTGTTTTTCAAAAACTACTTGTACATATGAAACAATCCATGAAACTGTCTTAGAGCTTCAGCTTCAACATTGCCCATGTAACTAAAACACCTGTCCTTTCTCCAGACCTCTTAATAATAACATGATTGTAAATACACCTGAATTTCCAGGTAAAAGTCAGAAAACAAATACTGAAAGAGATTAACTAACAATACTTTACTCAACGAACAACATAGCAAGGTTGTATCTTCAGGTAGGGGGAAATTTCTGATAAAGAAACGTTTTGCTATGCTCACAAAATGCAGGAGGGAGAACTCCAAAACATCAGCTTTCCTGACACTAACAATACTACTTTTTAAAATAACATAAGCAGATTCTAATTCAGATGTTGAAGCTAAAAGCCATTTGATTTGAAAACAATATTTCCTACTACTTTGTATTTTTTTCTTAGAATGGTTTCTACAGGTAGTTGAACCACAATCTGTCTAAGAGTCTTCCAGTACAAGGTTGAGCATCTTTGAGGAGGAAGACCAGATTACAACATGTTTTGTACTCAATAAAACTGTCCAAATATTTCCATAATGGACCGTTTTGAAATTTGCAGTGCTCCTAAAGGTTCTCTAAGCACTATGCTATATAAATGGTAAATTTCTATTTCTAGAAATTGAAACATATCCTGTTATATTAAAGTCTCTTAGCACAGTTGCTTAGAGATTGTAACAGGAAAACATTTCAGCAGCAGATTAAATCAAAGAAAACTTCCAATTCAGTTTTTTAAAAGAGATCTCAGGAGCATTTTATTTTTACAATGGGAACAGACTATCCTTTAGGATAGTCCCTCTGAGGCTGAATGTCCAATTCAATTACCAACGAAATGAATTGGAGAACTTCTTATGAATAAACAAAAAGCCATTTCTTTTGACTCTTGAGCAAAACGTGTTAGAGAAGCATTCAGATATCCTGTGTAACCATAGTGACATTGGTCACTAGTTCATTTCTAAATATTTCCAGGACCAAACATCTATCAGGATAGACCTCAAACTTAAGGGAAGTAGATTAGGTAAATTATTTCATGTGATTCTGTGATCATTGTCATATAGGACCTTAGGCAAAGGAAACATCTCTTTAATTCTTGGGCATGCTTGTGCAGGCTTCCCCATGAATTTTAATGAGGAATATCTGACTATTTGCTGAAATATAAGAACCTCAAGATCTTTAACAATATCAAACCCCTGTTATTTTTATGACTCTATAAACTGATATCTAAATCAATTATATTTGGGCAGATGAGAGTGGAATAAGCATCTTCAGCATTGTCTAAACCTCTACTGAATTGTTTTCAGCCACATTCATCTCTGTTATAACTTAATTGATATTCATTTTTCTACAACTGGAATGTGTGTTGGTCTTAGAAGAGCACCTAAATTTAAATGCATATCATTTTGTACTGGTTTTAATCCAGTCCTAGATGAAGAAGGAAATGTCAAGAATTATTCACAAGTTTGCCAGGTTTTAGCTGGCAAAATTACTGGCTGGTGAAAGAAATCTTTCAAATGTGATGAAGGGTAGAGCGCACTACTGAACAGTCAGTTTCTAGCTTTCACTAATTGAGGGACTTTGCTGCAAATGGGCAGAACATATATTCTTTGACTTCTTCCTATTATCATGCATTCCAGATCCTCCAAGTGCAAATTCTAGTGTGGGACCTGAAAAAGTAATCTTAAATCAAATACCAGGTTATAGCCTGGTTAACAATTATCAACTATTTTATCTTTGTGATTATTAACCATATTGAATTTATATACCCTTGTACTGAATCTATGTACATCAGCTCAGAGTATCATAAGAGCACTTCAGTTGCATTTCCTCCTCTTTTGCGAATGCTTGTCTCACAGGTCTCTAACAGAAGACTGTTAATTACTAAACAACTCACATATCAAGACTATTAGTGATAAGCTTGCATTGTCTCTGCCCTCGAGAATGTGTATAGTCTATCCAGAAACTTTTCCATGGGTTTCATTACCTTTGCCAGCCTCTGCATTGGTTTTACAAAGATCACTGAAGCCAGGTGTAAACAAACAAAAGTTTTTAAACAAATACTTTTCTCCATTTCTTTTCCCCTCTGGGTCTGTTCTCAGATTGTTGTATGAATTACTGGGTGTATCCTGCTGTTATTACCCTCTATGAAAGATTTGTCATTTACTTCCCTGCAGCCTGGATCAGACTACAAGTTATATAATAGAAAGTTTCTTCAGAAGGATGAATATTTTATTGTTACCAAATGAAACTTGCTCACCTAGCTCAAAACAAAGCTAAGTAGTAGCAATTAACAACAAATATTTAATTCTTAATATAACTAACTCCTTCTCCTCATCAAAAGATCACCTCTAACAGCCATTTACTGCTGTCTTATTAAAAAAAAAAGCAAAACTTATTCCCTGGAACTGTTAACCACTTGCCTCTAGGAAATGCTGTAAAACATGAGTTTCTGCTTTAGAGTGGAAATTTAAAAGTTACTCTATGCTGCTTTTTGTTTCTAAAATTCATAAATCCTAACTTCTGGCATGAAAAGAATTAATAACATCACTTGTTTCCAAGTTCCTCTCTATTTCTATACTTTTGGGTGGTTGGCCCAACATCACAGCACGTTGTTACATTTTTAAGCCAGCCATTTACTCATTTCATGCAGCATAGGAGCCTACCATTTCCTCCTCCAGTAAAATCTTTTCCTCAATGGATTTCTGGTACCAGTAAGTTGGAGATACAGAAGTGCTGTAATGGAAAATATCTGGTTCATTTGAAAGCGAAAAAGAGGGAACTGAATTTATATGAAAATCCTCTTGAAACTTTGAACTGCAAAATCACATTTGTGTTCTGTTGAGAATTTAACCTTCTATTTTTTGCGCTCATTTGAGATGTTAAAAACTCATATGATAAATAAAGCATTTGAACAAAATTCCTGTTTATATGGTATTTCATTTACTAGGAAGGCATATTTGACAAGAAAGAGGATTATGAAATTTTTTCATTTCACTTTTTTGTTTGACAAATATGTTGGAACTGGCACAAGAACTATTCCAAAGAGAAGGGTGGAAGCAGGGTTACCCAAGACGCAAGTGAGATCCAAGAGGAGAATAGAAATATAAAAAAACCAAAGAAAACATTGAAGTGGTGCTGGATTAAGGCAACTGAGAATGTCTGAAAGCCCAGAAAAGTCGTAGACCAGAATACGAGAAAATTGAACCCTACTGGAAATGCAGATGAAGCTACTAAAGGGATTCAAAAATGAAGGTAAGGAGGGCCAGATAAGACAATTTTATGGCAGCATTTCAGAGACTAGACTCTAAAAGGCAAGTGCCGTAATGTGGGACCACAGTAAGTCCATGTAGTGAGGGTAATGAAGTTTGTAGGGATAGTTCAATAAGTAATCAAGTGTAACACTTAACTCAAATGCTTTGGCAGAGTTCACTTTGCAGTTAAAGTACAATCATCATATGTGTTAGGAAGTTTGAGTACTGTATTGCCTTCAGGTAGATATAAAAGTATACTTTTCTTTGTTTTGATTCTTAAACACTAAGATTTTGTTTAACAATTAACTTTATCATTAACATTTTCATTATTCTGCAAAAAAAATACTACTTTCCTATTTATTGTTAAAAACTACCAGGAATGTAAGTGATGGGTCCACAACTAATATGAATACATGTATACATGAGAAACTACTGAGGGTTGCCCTGAAAAGCAGTTGAGAATCAAGCAACCCTGTAACTGAAGGCTTACAGAAGGCAAGTAGATTACAAGATAGACAACACTACACTCTGAGTAAATGACTCATAAGTAGTCCATAAGCAATATTACAAAAAAACCCAACAATCAGTAAGCAAAATCAAAACTCATCACACGGAAAAATAAGTTTACTGAGTAACTTACACCAGTCTGGTGCATTATCAGTTTGTATATATTTGCATTAATGAATGCATTAATATCTCTACCTTTTCTTTCTCCTTAATGAGGAACAAACATAGCTACAGATCTTTCTATAATAGAATTTTTGAGACCCCAAGATAAGAAGCAAAAACCCAAGAGAGAGGTGGGAGTCCACAGTGACTCATCACTACAATGCAGAGAAGTAATTAGGTGAATCAAGAGAACACAAAAAGAAGAAATTTGTGGCATTTAAATAGGCAGTATCACAGGCAGTGGTAAAATGTGAGATGGAGAGGAGATAAGTTAGGCAGAAGACCCCATAGTGGCATTCTGAGGTCTTGAATATTATCTTTTGTTTTGTTTTCAAAACAAACAATATTGTGAATGAGCTATCTGTTCATAACACAGAACTGCACAAAATGCAAAAGCCTGAACACATGGTTGAGAGGGATTCTAAATAAACAGTAAAAAATGTAGGCAGAAAATGCAGAGAAGATACGGCTTGAGATTTCCACAAAGAAAGCAACATGAAACAAAAGTACATTATATTTCATTAGGTGTAAGCTGAGGGAACATAGATCAATTATTTAAGAGGAGGTGTGAATAATTAATGAATAATACTAATAATGTCAAAATAGTTGCAGCCTTTTTGGTAAGAGTTTTTGGACAAAAAGATTAATAGCAATCACATATGTAACATGAATTTTATAATAGAGCAGCTCAGGACAGCAAAAACTTTACAGAATACCTAGAAAAATGGGAGGTATTTGAGACAGTTAATGGAGTGGACTTCAACCAGCAACTTTTAAAGAAAGTAACAAAAGAGATCTGTGGATCATTTGCAATTAGTTACCTAAGAGAATTTGAGGGGAGAGAGACAGAGGTGACAGTAAATCCTGGAGGACTGGAGAACAGTAAATATAGTCTTTTGCTTCTTCAGAACGAAGAAAATGTAGGACTGGACATAATGAACCCAAAAAGATATTGTGGAAAAGTACTGAACAATCATGCAATTAGCTCCTGAAGGAAATGTGATAGGAAACATCTCAAAAAGTACAGAAGCATACCCTGTCAAAATCATCTTGTCTTCCACAGTGTAGAATCAATAGGGAAAGCAAAAGGTATTTCATACCTTTACTATGGAAATGCACTGCAGCTAGAATTATCTTACAACGGTGAAAAGACTGGATAATAAAGCTGATTAAAGTCTAGTGTTCAGTAGTTTCTGGCTGTACCTATCAAATTCTTTTATGTGCATTCACAGCCCAGAAGGTCAGCCGGCGTCCTGGGCTACATCAAAAGCAGCGTGACCAGCAGGACAAGGAAAGTGATTCTACCCCTCTACTCTTCCCTTGTGAGACCTCACCTCAAGTACTGCATCCAGTCCCAGAGTCCTCAGCATAATAAAGACATGGAACAGGCTGGAGTGGATTCAGAGGAGGACCATGATGATGAACAGAGGACTGGAACACCTTCCCTACCAGAGAGGCTGAGAGAGGTGGCGGTGTTCAGTTTGGAGAAGAGAAGGCTCCGGGGAGACCATATCATGGCCTTTAAGGGGGATTATAAGAAAGATGGGGACAGAGATTTTAGCAGAACCTGTTGTCATAGGACAATGGGTAATTAGGAGGGTGAAACACCAGAACAGCTTGTCTACAGGGACAGGTGATGGATGTCCCACCCCTGAAGACATTTGTGGTGGGTTTGTGTTT
>WBMZ01013982.1:1664-27412 GCA_013400975.1 Atrichornis clamosus
AGTGAGGTACTGCAGCCTCCCTGCCACACCAGCGCCCCCTGCAGCTGTGAGTGAGGTACTGCAGCCTCCCTGCCACACCAGCGCCCCCTGCAGCGGCGAGTGAGGTACTGCACCCTCCCACCTCACCTGACTCATCAGCGCCCCCTGTCAAATGTGGTTGCAACTACACCACAGGGAAAATCGCGTGACGGGAGAGAAAATTTTGTTACAGGTTTCTGCTGTTGTTATTGCTATTGTTTGTTCTGCTGTGTCATAGATATACCTTTAGTAAACAACTGTTATTCCTTTTCCCACATTTGTTCTCAGAAAGCTTTGTAATTTCCAGAGGTACACTAATTTGGGGGAAGGGGTAATTTCTCTCCTTCCAGGAAGGTTCCCACTTTCCTTGGCAGGTATCTGTCTTTTAAACTAAGACAATGACTTAAACTACTGGCCAACACTTTACCACAGTTTTGACATACCAATTGTTTTTTCTGAGAGTTCTATTCATTTTTCTGCAATGGCTGTAATGCCCTGCCACTAGAGTAGTCCTCTTCCTTTGCCATATTTCTGGACTTTCAAATACCAGGTGTGCATTAAATACTTTTTCCATCTATTTTAGATTCTTCAGCATTGTTCATAGGCTGTTTTACTACCTGTATTAACAAAAAGAATAAAATAAAACAAAAAATATCAGACCTTGTAGGTGTTTCTATCCACAAATAGTAAGGCTTTTTAGCCATTACCTCTACTTTCATAGTATTAATGCAATTTGCATGACATTAATATTTCCACAGAAGATGACACTTTTAACAATACAAAGAAATACGAAAGAAGGAAAGAGACTTAAAATCAAAAATATGGAAAAATATGGAAAAATCTTTAATATTTCTATCTTTACACATGATTTAAGTTATTTCTCTTCTTTATTATTTTTTTAACAGCATAGGTACTGAACTTTGGACAAGATCATGTATATTTGGGTGTTTGGATTACAGGCATTGATGAACCCCTGGGAAGGTTTAGATTTTGTGTTAGGAAAAAAATATTCACAAAAGGGTTATTGAGCTTTGGAACAGTCTGCCCAGGGAAGTGGTTGAGCCACCATCCCTGGAGGTATTTAAAAGATGTGTAGGCGTGTCACTTTGGGACATGATTTAGTGGTGGATTTGGCAGTGCTGGGTTAATGGTTGGACTTGATGGTCTTAAGGGTCTTTTGCAATGAAAATTATTTCATGCATAGGAGCAGTACAGAAAGGTGCTGGATAAAAAATAGCTGAAGGATAACGTTTTTCAAAAGAACATGTGCTTCTCACCTAATAAAGTTCTTTCTGGTAGATGACTACACAGTGTTCCACCACATGACTTAAGAGTGGTTAGGTTCATGTACACCACACTGTCTTCATACTTTCCAGAACAGTAATGCTGAAAGCCCAAGTATTAGTTTGAATGCAAAACCCCAGTATTTTTCTTCCATACCATTTGCACTTATTTACACTGCCAGGACTAATAACTTACCTAGAAGACATGTTGGATCAATAGACACCCCTCTATTATCTGTTTAATAGCTTAGTTTTTCCTGAATTCTATAGCCCTCTAGTAATGTTCATGTCTGCATATATTTGACTTAATGAATTGACTGTTGCGAAGGCCTTAATACAGATCTGATGTCCAAGACTTCCTGAATTCTAAGACTTCAGAATTTTAGTTCTTGGAGACTGAACACCCCTGTGCTCGTATGCTATACTTTAACATTTAAAGCAAGTTTCTTGGCACATTATTTTCATGGGAATAATATGAACAATTATAATGCTTTTAATCATAATTTAGAGCAATATTGTGCCATAAATTTGAGATTTTGTGGCTAAAGCTCCTAGAATTCCTAGTTTTTGAATTTACTTTAAATGTGTGCTTTCTGTACTTCTTTAATCCTTTATGGATTGCAGCATCCCTATCAATTCACAGCTCAGAGATAAAGATTGTATTGTTTCATTGTTACTAATCTGTCCTTGAGTAGTCTTATGGGTAGTCCCATGGGTAGTCTTAACTGTTTTCTAACCACATGTATCATTCTGGTTGGGCTGTGTTGTATTTCACATTGAAATTCTTTACCCACTTCTCAGTGGTGTAAGTATGGGCCGCTGCCGCAGGGAGTGGCCTTGAACCCAGATAGCTGTTCTGTCTGTACAATCAGTTGCACATGTGACAAGCCAGATCAGGAAGCAAAATTATTCTGAGAGGGATAGGTTCCATGGTCTCAGAAGATGCATAACTTGCTGGTGCTAAGACATAGAAATGCAATAAGTGTCAGACTGAAGGTGAAAGGTAGAAACATCATTTTCTACAAATGTTGAAGTTGCAATTAAGTAGAAAGTCTTAGTAAAATTCCTGCTTAATTTACTATGATTGGGTAGTGAGACTCATTCCAAAACTGACCAGACGTTCCCACACAACTGCATATTTCTGTCTACGTGTCTCAAAATTTCAAGTTTCAGTGCTTGTTGTTATTTTAGACTTTCTCTGTGTATATGGTTTATCATGTTAAATATGGAAAGTCAACTTTGTGTATAAAAAATTTACATCTTTTCTGAGGTATTTGCTACCTAAATGTCTTTATTGTCTCTATGTGTCTATTCCCATGCTTATGCAAATATAACTTTTTGTAGCTCTACTGGCTATACTTCTGTGGCATTTGCTGATCATTCCATGCAAAACATTTAAGTCAGACCTGTTTTACTCGGTTCCCAATTACTGCAGCTGTGCTAAACATAAGAGCTGTACAGTCTCTTTGGGGGATAGGCAATTAAAAGGACAATGCACACATCAACATCTTACCTTCTAGAGGAAAAACCAAACCACTGAAAAGACAACTCTTCATCATTTATAGAGTATCACTAAGAGATATACAACATTAATACTGTATGCACTTTCAAATATTTAAACCAATCCACTAAATAAACTAATGATTTTCAATTAATCCTAGAGGTGCCACATGCTGTTAATTGGACTAGTTAATTTAACACAGTGCCATCAGACAAGTACCACTTGCACATGCCATTTCATATATGGAAGAAATTGTTTTATTTAGATAAGCTCTCAGAGAAATCCAAGAGCAATATCCTGAAGTATTTTATTTTAAAAGTTTCAAGATAGCTCTTATTTCTTCCAAAAACAGGTAAAAGCATACTTTGGAGTTTTTTCTTTTCTTTTTGATTTTTAAATTTAGACAGACCTGTGGTTATTTGTATTTAAATAATAATTGATAATAAAATAATTTAATGTTGTAAAACCTCATTTAATGTTTTGTTGGGGAAGGTTTCTGTTTTATTTCATAGATTTTCTATTCCATTCAAATTGTTCAATCTTAATTCTGGTTTGCTTTACAGAAAAAAATGTGTAATGAGAACTAGTTTTTTCCCATCTCCTACCTTGCCATCTTTTAAAGTCAAGCAACAGAGAACCTGACAGTGTCCCCAGTGCTACTCATACTGCTTTTTCTTTGTTTTTTCCTTCTCTTTCCAGGCTAGTAGAGAAAATACATCACTGTATAAATTAGTCACTGGGCAGGATAGAATTTAAAGTGGCTTCAGACCAAAAGGAATAACAGTTTAATAGGGATAGCAAAAGCTGAGCAAACAAGTAATGCAAAACAGGGAATTCATTCACCACTTCCCGTGGGAAGGCAGGGTTCAGCCATCTCCAGGAAATTAGGGTTCCATCACATAAAATGGTGACTTGGTGTATTGGGTTTGCAAGGCCTGGTTTTGGTAGCAGAAGGGCTGCAGGTGTAGCTTCTGTGAGAAGATGCAAGAAGTTTTTCCACGTCCAGCAGAGCCAATTCCCGGTGACTTCAAAGATGGACTTGCCTCTGGCCAAGGTTGGGACAATCAGAAATGGTGGTAATGCCTCTGTGATAACAGATTTAAGAAGAAATCAAAACAATGGTTGTGATGCAGTTTTAATTCCAGCTAGAAAAATTTGAGTGAAAACATGTGAGAGGAACAACTCTGCAGACACCAAGGTCAGTGCAGAAGGAGGGGGAGGAGGTGCTCCAGTTGTAGGAGCTGAGATTCCTCTGCAGCCCATGGTGAAGGCCATGGTAAGGCAGCTGTGCCGCTGCAGCCCATGGAAGTTCAGGGGAGTGCAGAGATCCACCTGCAGCCCGTGGAGGAGCCAATGCTGGAACAGGTGGATACGAGGAAGGAGGCTGGGATCCTGTGGGAGACCATGGAGAGAGGAGCTCTGCTCCCCGGCTGGAGCAGCCTGTCCTTAGAGGCCTGCACCCCGTGGAGGAGTGACCCACACCACGGCAGTTTGAGGGATGCTGCTGCCCGTGGGATGGACTCAGGTTGCAGCAGTTCACAGGGAGCTGTTGCTCATAAGATGGACTCACGTCAGAGAAGTTCATGGAGAACTGTCTCCCGCGGGAGTGACCCCGCAGTGCAGCAGGGTGAAATGAGTCCTCGCCCTGAGCAGTGGGAGAAGCCATGGATGATGGACTGATCATAACCTCTATTCCCTGTCTCCCTGTGCTGATGGGGTAGGAGGTAGAACTGGGAACGAGGGAGGGGTGGGAGGAAGGTTTTTTATTTTTTATGGCTTATTTTACTTCTCATTATCCTGTCTTATTTTGTTAGACATAAATTCATTCCAGACCTCTAAGATAAGCCTGTTTGACCTGTGATGGTATTTGATGAGTGGTCTCTCTTGGTCCTTAACTCATGAACGCTTCATTATATTTTCTCCTCTGCCCAGGCTGTGGAGGAGAGCGAGCAAGTGGATTTTGTGAGTGCCTAGCAAACGCTCAGCATCAACCTACAACACTTGGGAAGAGAAATGTCATAACTAAGAAGGTTTTCCCCTCCTCCTACTTCCCTCAACCTTTACTGCTGAGCATGATGCCATATAGTATGGAATTTCCCTTTGGACAGATGGGGTCAGATGTCCTGGCTGTGTCTTCTCCCAACATATTTTGCACTCCAAGTCTACTTGCTGGTGGGGTCATCTGAGAAACAGAAAAGGTTTTTATGCTGTGGAAGCATTGCTCAACAATGACTAAAACAAGAGCAGAGCATAAAGAAGTATTAGATAAATGTGCCTGGAAGCTGCAGATCTTCAGGAAAGTTGTATGAACATATATTTGAATTTGCTTGAGCAGTATCTCCTTTTCAGTCATCTGTCTGCAAACCACTAAAGAGGAACCTTCCAGCTCTGAAATTTGCATGCCTACTTTTACAAGGGGTTTTGTTGTTTCCTTTTTACCTCCACTGTGTCCTACAATTTGTGAAAAAGACCCAGTGAAAGTGTAATGTAGTTGGTTCAAAATGAGTAATTTGAGCTGCTAGTGGTAATTCCTAGAGTACAATTGTGTTAAGAGTTCAAGAAGTGTTTGGACAATGCTCTCACACATGGTGTGACTCTTGGGATTGTGCTGTGCAGGGCCAAAAGTTGGACTTGATGATGTATATGGTTCTCTTCCAACTCAGGATATTCTTATTCTGTGATTCTAGTCGCTTTCTGCCAGATTACAGCATCTTGGAATTTTACTCACCCTGAAGTTTTTTCCAGAAAATAAAAGATTGACCGATCTTTCTAGTCATGAACCCTGATCTTCAGTTGAAAAATGTGTTTACTGTTTCACTTCGTATTTTTGTAGATATCAGAAAAATATCTGTACATATGTACTTAAATTGGTTGTAAAGCTTTTTTCATCTCTAAGATATGAGTCTTTGTGATGATACAAGATCTTTCACACATATATTCACATATATTCACAAACTTTATATCATTTTCTGAAATAAAAGGAAATTATCAAATGTCTGCAATTTATATTGATTCATCCACTAGGATAAAAAATGTAAGACACAATTCATTCAAACAGAAACGTGAGGCATAACTGCATCTACTTGCTAATGGGGTGAAAGGCTCAAAATGCAATAGAAGGCTTTATAGCAACCTTGGCTGTACAGGCAGATAATATTATAAAAAATTGTAAAAATATTCTGCATTTACCAAGTTCTTATGTAAAAAATTTTCTGAAGATTTGCACCTACTATCTGAGATTTTTCTAGAGGAATAGCGTGGATTGAAAGTTATATCAAAGTAGGGAAAATGCAAAGCATGCAAAAAAAGTGGATATAGCATGGTACAAGTAAAAAAACCAGAAAGAATTATGTCTCCATAATACAAAAATAATATTTAGTAAGATAAGGAGGAGCTTCCAAATAGCTGAATTTTTTTATTAAAATCACAAAGGTGTCAAAAGAGAACATTAAATTAGATTAAGCTAGTCTGAAAAACCAATAAATATAAGGAAAAAAGATATTTAGAATCTTCCCGTTAAAACTAACTACGGTGATAGCCCAAACAGGAATAAATGTTGCCTGTTTCCTGGGATTTGCTGTCTTTAACACTGGCATTCAAGATCCATATTCAGCTACTTTTAACATGGACCAAGGTAAAAAATTGTTTGTTTGACTTTTTTTTTTTAACCAGAACTAAGAAGAGATAATTTCTATACTGATTTGAAATGTTTCTTCAGGAATCTCTAAAAATAGGGATGATACTGTTGACCTATCTGATAATAATGTACTAGGCATTTGCAGAGTGTTTTAGAAATGCCAAGTCTCTGATTAATATTAAGAATTACCCTTAATAAAACCAAATAATACTGAACAGAAATAAATGTATGTATGACAACACCAGGTTTTTTTCTTTGCACCATTGCAGTAACTCACCAGGAAGCAAGTGTAGTAGTCATATTACTGTGAATAGTAAGTTATATTTAAATTCCACAAGAAAATTTTTGAGTTTCAAATAGGTCACTTTATCAGCAGTAGACTGAAGAACAGCAGCACAATCCAGTATTTTAACTCTTCCTGAAATTTAAAGCTTTGTTATATAGTCCTTGAGATTATTTTATGATAATGAAATCACATAGCTCATTTCTGAATTATATAATGAATCAAGTAATGTATAAATAGCATTTTTCATTATTTAATTCCTTGGTCTTCAATCACAAATGACAAATTTTCTATCTTAAATCTTTTTACCCATTATCACTTCTCTCTACTTGCCATATAAATAAAGATGCAAAAAACTGTGATGACACAAGGGAATACTGAGAAAAGCTAAATGAGTGAGGAAATCTGTGTTGCTTTAAAGCATATATCTGAGGGAAATCTTGGGTGTTTCCATGGCTATATCCTGTTCTGCCATTGCTTATGAAAATTCAGTAGATGAGTTATATTTATCTTAATAGGGTATTAGCATAAGCAACTATTAGAATTATATATTATATTACTGTGTTCTACAAGGAGAGGAAACACAAAGAATAAAAAGGAGCAGAAGTTCTGAGACATTTGAAGACTCCAAAGCAAAAGAAGTTTTTTTGTTAAGGTCTTGTATTTTGTTTGTATAGAGGTTAATCCAAGTAATTTATTATATCTTATTGTCTCAAAAATACAGAAAAAAAGATCCCTCCAAAACACATATCAGACAATGAGATGAGGAAACTTAAAAGATTTAATAACTACAGGCATATTATTTACATGAATAGAAGGACAGTAACTCATCAAGAAATAACAAGATAATTAAATTTTTTGTCTTCTCATTCATTAAACTGCTGTCAGAATTTGTGCTTCAAAATGTAATTAATTTCACTTTAAAGACACAAAGAGAGGAGAGAAGGGAAAATAATATTTTCTCAAAACCAAAATAAACTTGTCAGAAATTTTTGGAAGGACAGGTTATAAAATATTAGAAGGAGAGTAAAGCAGCCTTTAAAACACAGGGTCTGAGAGTTTTTGAGTCAAGGTCAGAGAATAAGTAACAGTGCAGTGTTGTGGTAAGGACCCACAACAAACCCCCACAAGACAAGGTAATTGATGAGACTTTTTGTACAGCACTATCAGAAGTCTCATGATCTCATGACCTGGTTCTTACTTGGGTTGTCAAACATGCAGTCATCTCCTGGGAAGAAAGCACAACACTGTGCAAGCAGTTCAAGAGGTTTGTAGATTATGATGGTGATTATGTCTTAAGGCAAGAGCTAGAGAAGTCAACTACTCTAATGCTCTACTTGTCCTGGTGCTCACAAATTGGGACTTCATAACTATGGACTGACTGAATTCAGGATAGAGGAAGGGTCTGGGAAAATAAGCAGTATAATTTACACTCTGGACTTATACCTTCAGTTTATGTAAGGAATTGCAAACCAGAATACGTCGAGAAATCACCCTGAAGTAGAAAAGTGCCTATGACAGATGTCTTATTTTATTTAAAGAGAGCAAACAACTTCAGAGATCAGGAAGGCCAAGGATTTCCTCAGAAGGCCCACCCTGCTATGTAAAGACCCTCAGAGAACTGAAAAACATCCACAGATTGCAAACAATTATAGGCAATAAAGAAGGATCACAAAATTATTTCTTGAACAAATTTATTACTTGGACACTTCCCCATGAAAATAGAAGAGCCAAAGACTTACTGAAGTTAAAATGAGATAGTGTCATGAAATGTAATGAGGAAGAAATATTCAAGATAGGCATAGGAAAAGAAAATTCAGGGAAGAGATGGGTCTGTTGCTGAACAGGGGAGAGTTAGTTGTGGACAATGTTGAAAAGGCTGAACTACTCCATGCTTTTTTTTTCTTCTGTTTTCAGAGATGAGGCCTGGCCACAGAAGTGAGAAAGCAACAAGTTAGGGATGTATTCATGTCCACGGGTCCAGAGGGAATTCAACTGAAATGGCTGAAGAAGTATTCTGATGTGAATGTGAGGCCTCTGCTTAACATTTACTAAAAAAATCATATCAAATGGAGAGGGTCCCATGTAATTAGAAAGATGATGATATTGGACTCACCTATGCTAAAGTAATACAAAAGAGGTGATCCAGGCACATCTCAGACAGTCAGCTTCCCCTCGGTCCTCAGGGAAATCACAGAGCAGCTTGTCCTGGAGTTCATTTCCAGGCTTTTGAAGTAAAATAAGGCAGTTAGGAAGATTTTATGTGGATTTACCAGGGAAAAAGAATGTTTGACCAACTTTATAATGTTTTATGGTGTAATGGCCCTCGGTGCAGATGAGAAGGATTTGGTAGCTTTTATTCCAATAAGGCTTTTGTTCCCTGCAGTGAAAAGGAAGTAAATATATGGTATTATCTGCAATTTTTTTTTCACTTATATTTGCTTTTCCATATGCCCTATAAATAATTCAAAGCAAACTTGTGACAGAAGTAATAATTTTACCTTTCTTTCTTGGTTATTTCAACCTTATTTCCTTACTTTCAGGTCAAATATTTTCATTGCAGAAACAAATATTTGCAGATATAATTAAATGTAGAATTTGATATGTTCATAACTATCCACACGTCACTTGACAAATTAAGCACATTTTTACTTATTTATGAATGACTAAGAACCATTAGCTAATTTGTATAATACTTTTGAAAATCATTTATTTAAAAAATCATTTTTGGTAATTAACAATCTAAGTACTCCAACTAAATTAAATTATACTACTACTGTAAATAAAGCTATTCTTTTCTGTTTGTAGGGTCAACGTTTTAATCAATGCAAAAAAATTATTACACTGAAATAAATTAATGTGCTGAGGACTCAAGGAACACTAAGATTCAATTAAGCAAATAAAACTTCAAATGACATTATTAAAATAAATAATTTTTCTGTTTATTTAGAAATTAATATGTTTACATTTCATTTTCTAAGAGTAAATCCTTATGCTTTTACAGCTTAAATTTATAGATATTTATAAATATATATATATTTTTAAAATTTATCTTAGAAATGCCATTCCTTTCAGAGGCTCCCTGAATATATATGAAACTTTTCTGTCCCCAGAATTGAGCAACATGTACATTTGACTGACCAATATGAAAGA
Organism: Atrichornis clamosus; assembly: GCA_013400975.1. NCBI lineage: Eukaryota > Metazoa > Chordata > Aves > Passeriformes > Menuridae > Atrichornis > Atrichornis clamosus. The sequence continues at coordinate 11,540 of WBMZ01013982.1, forward strand.
CTTAGACGTAAGAAAATAATTTGTAATACTTCAATTAAGAGAACATTCAGGATTTAATAAAACAGTATAGAGACATGACGTTTGTCAAAAATATTCTTACCTTATGCTTACCTGGTTGTATCTACTCTGAACTGTTTGCTGATTTCAGCAGCAAAAATACATCTGCACAATTTTTAATCCTGTTTGTTCCCAGCTTTTTTTCAACACAGCTAAAAGAGAACAACTTTAGTTGTGTATTTCCTTCTTCACCAACAGACCTGTCCTGTAAATTCTGATTCTATAAAGTCCATTGAAGGTAGTAGATCTGCAGGAATATTCCTGCTAACATACCTCAGAAGACAATGTTTAACACAGTATTTCCATTGACATAAAATAAGGAACCTAACTGTATTTGAATTCTCTGTAAATTGTTAATGGATAGTAAAAAAGAACAATTTAATCTGGAAGTCTGGTTTGTTTTTTGTTTATTTCTTCATTTCTTTGTTTGTTTTTTGTTGTTTGTTTTTTTTTGTTTTTTACTGACTTAATTCCATAGTTCTATCTTTAGTAGCTTTCAAAAGTAGAGTAGAAAGATGTACTTCTGTGTTATAGGCTTAGTTTTCTTTAATGCTTTTTTAAAATCCTTTGCATAATTTTCCTCTACACATCTAGATTAATAACAGAACTAAGGACTTTAAGGGCCCTATCCTCTGCATACTAACAGAATTAAAAGAATGAAAATATTTTTCTTTGAGTATAAGTTCTTTGAGCCATGTGGTGTCCGTCTATATATAATTTTTAGTACATTGAATGTGACAGCAGCAGAAATAATAAAAGGGATGATCCTCCCTTAGTCTAGGGAGCAAAACAAGCAAAAGAGTCCAAGATGTGAAGATATAACTACAGTATGCAACAGATTAAAAGAATCAGAAAGGACAAGTGTCTCAATGCAGACTAGCAATCAGCAGTGACAAGAAAGAATTATTCTCAACTGCTACAAGTTAGCTAAACTCAGACATGATCCAGGTCACTGTTCTCATTTTCCTGTGATTCCACTAAACAGTTCAAGGTAAAGAGCTGAATCACTGTATGCATCCTGCCCTTCTGTCCACCTCTGAGGTTGCTAAAGCCGTGACTTATTGCAACAGGGCTACTTCATCCATCTTTCTGCCCTTGCACATTCTGAGCTAAACATGAAGGAAATTCCCAATGGGAAGTTGATGTCTGGCAGCAAAGACTGGGGTAGGGCTAGTTATCCCATGTGTGCTACAAGTTGATCAAGTTACTATTGCTGGCATCTTAAAAGGTATATTGCTCTAAATGGTATATTGCTACTAAGTTCCTGCCACAACTACCATGAAAAAGTAACAAATTAGTGCAATATATCACCACTCTGTCAAACAGTTAATGCAAGAATTAGGATCAGTCTCAGGATGTCTAGGATTCAAAGTACAGAAAAAGTAGCTCAGGAGTATGGGGGAAAGCATGCGTGTTTGATCCTGGCCTGTTCATGCTCACAGCTGTGCTCTCAGCAAGCAAAATTAGAGGTGTAAGACTATATTCCCCTCTCCCAGTGGTGTTTAGGAATACCCTTCTGTCTACACAGCATGAATCACTTGTATTATTTCTAGGTGTTGAGGTCAGCATAGACCAGGTGTGCTGGCAGGAGCTGTGCCCTCCACTTCCCAGTGGGCACTGTGCTGTTGCTTCCCAACGAGCTCAGCAAGGCCAAGAGCTCCCAAGGTGGCTTCCAGAGGGCACTGCTGAGGCCTCTCCCAGCTCCCTCTCGTCTGGCTCCTCGGGTCCAGCAGCTGCAGCTCTCAGGTCCTGCTGTGGTGCCTGGACAGGATGGACTGAGCCAGGTTGGGTGGAAGCATTGGACCTGTTAATTCTCTACAGATACTGACAATTATATCGTAATGTGACTTTTTTAATCACTAGCAGAAGCCCCTGGCCCTGGAGTGTAGGGTCTGGGATGTGTGGGGCCTCAGCATGGGCCTGATCCCAGAGCACGCCCTGTGTGTCTGGAGATGAGCAATTCTTACCTCCCTAGGGTGAGCTGGGGCTGTGTGGTACCATCTGTGAGCAGTCACTGTCCTTGCTGCGTGACAAGCTCCAGCCTTGGATGGACTTGTTTGAAGGATCTGAGAGAGTGGGTCTGAAAAGAGACCACCTGCATCCTTGAATCCTCTATACATATTTGACTTTCCTGAACCTCTCAAGCAGAGGTTTAAAATAAACATCAATGCCATGATGGACATCTGCTGCTGGCTCTGAGACACATTTGTCCCTATATGTCAAATATCAGCTGTAGCACCTCTCAAGTTGTTCAACAACAACAGAGGGCACCTAGATTTTCAGTGCTCTGACAGCTTGTCTGTCAACTGCAGATCTTAGTGGATCTTGAATTATGAAAGCATTTGACTTATGCTCTAGGGAAATGAGAGTTCCCCATAGAGCAACAGTGGCTAGCACAATCCCAAACCAGATCATGACTACGCATTCTCAACTTACTGCAAAGAATTTCCCACAGTAGCACTGCTATCATCTCTGTCTTTTTCCTGGGCACTGACATGTAATCAAGGAGTCCAGGACTTGTTTTCTCCCTTTTTTCCTCAGTTCTTTTCCTCCCACTCTTCTGCCCAAATACATCCCAAGAGAACTCATTACTTCTCTGGTAGGAGTGAAAAAAAAGTCTGTGCAAAGTCCCTTCGTATTTTCTCATCCAAAATATTAAATTATAGCTATCCCTGCATAGATGTTTTTTCGAGCCAGTTCCAGGATCATTTACCCTACTGTCAAAGATAACAGGACATCAGCCAGAATCAGCCTGAGTATCCTGCTTCAACTGCTGTGCAGTTTTCACATTACAAGCCACTTGGCTTTAGATTTTACTTAATCATAGAATGGTTTGGATTGGAAAGGACCTTAAAGATCATCTAGTTACAAACCCCACCTCTCCATGATCAGGAACACCTTCCACTAGGCCAGATTGCTCAAAGCCCCATCCAACCTGGCTTTGAACACTTCCAGGGATCCACAAGTACTCTGGGAAACCTGTGCCAGTGTCTTACTGCTCTCACAGATATATTTCTTTCTTACTTCTTCCTTATAGATAATCTCAACCTACCCTCCTTCAGTTTAAGGCAATTACCCTTTTCCTATCACTGCATGCTCTTGTAAAAAGTCCTCCACGGCTTTCTTGTAGGCCCCCTTTAGGTACCGGAAGGTTCTATAATGTCTCCCCGTGTCGCTGTTGAGATGGACACAACACAACAAAGAGATAGTGCAAGGACCAGGGCAAAAAGCCTGTTCATTCAACAAAGTAGTCCCTTTCATACATTTCTATACGTTATCATTTGTGCTAAAAGACTATTGGCCATTACACTACTACAATACATTCACTGGCCACTATATAACTACAACATTACCATTATTGGTTAACTATAGCATAAACACGCAATCATTTCAGAAAAACAACAGGTGTAGAATGTTGCTGCATTCTTCTTTCCATTGTTTAAATTTCTTAGTTCTGTTGACACTACATTCTCACAGATAAAACCAGATTAAGTCTCTCTTCTCAGGGCTCTTTCTCATGAATAGACACTCACTGATCCTACATTGAACTCTGTGAGGCCCACAGACCAGCTGTCAGCCGTCACATCCCCAGAGCCTTCTCGTCTCCAGGCTGTACAACCAGAGCTCTCTCAGCCCATCTTCATAGGAGAGATGCTCCAGCCCTCTGATCATGTTTCCATCCTCTGAACTTGCCCCAACAGGTCCATATCTTTCTTGTACTGGGGACCCCAAAGCTGGGCACAGTCCTCCAGGTGGGGTTTCTCTCAAGAGACGAGAGCAGAGGGAGAGAATCACCTCTCTCAATCTCCTAATCACATGCCTTTTGGTGCCACCCAGGACACAGTTGGCTTTCTGGGATTCTCATCCACCATCACCCCAAGTCAGTCTTCTCAGGGTTACTTTCAATCCATTCTTTGCCCAGCCTGTATTTGTGCTTGGGATTGCTCCAACTCAGGTACAGGACCTTGCACTTGACCTTGTTGAACTTCATGGGGTTCGTACACGACCACCTCTCAAATTCCCACTGCATGGCATCCCTTCCCTTCAGCACGTCAAAAACAGCACACAGCCTGGTGTCAGTAGCTTTAGTTTGAAGCCCTCTTCACCAGCTTGGTAAGCCTACTACTGAAAAAGCTATTCTCCTTCTCTGGTGGGTGGATGTCATCAGCCCCAAGTAGACCAGATTTCTCAAAGTGAGTCCCATGGCCAAACTAGCCTAGCTCCTTACTGTGGCACCAAGCCTTCAACCATGATTTGCCAAATTTGGCTGGTCTTTTCAAATCCCTTAATCATAGAGAAATTTTAATTGTATATCTGTCTGTGCACACTGGGTACACATTCCACACACCACAGTAATAGAGATTACTGATGCATGCCGAAAGTAATAACTGCAACCTGAATTCTGGAAAGAGAAAAGAATCATTCTGCAATATTTGAGCAGGTAAAATGGTATTCTTAGGTGCTAGATTAACACAGTTATGTGGTTTGGGTTTTTTTTCCTAAAGAGAAAAATGTTGTTTCCAGTCTGTAGATACCACCCCTCAATTTATAGCAACTCCTCAGAAATCACTAAGGATACTGTGACTCACATGCTAGATTAACTAAACAGTTTAGGGGAAAAATTTCAGGATGTACATGGATTAATGCAGATGTATTACCTCTTCCTGAGGTCATCTGGAACTGGAAGCTTAAAATCCAGAATAAATAAGAGACTCTATATACTTTCAGTATTTGGGTATTACAAAACTATAATGAATGAAATGCATTATTGCTCTCATGATAGAAAAGAAACTGATCACAATGTTTTTTCTTCTGTTTATATTTTCTCTTCTCTCTGGAGTTTCTGCTGAGAGGAATGGAACTGACTGCCCTGACAGAGTAACAATTTGGGTTTAAGAGGAACATGGCTGGTTTTCTGAGAAGTTTGTGTTTTGCAAGGATGTGTCACAATGTGAACAAAGGAGAAGGGAATTGCACTTTCTTTCACATCTCCATCTTTTGCTTGCAACTCAAACTGTTCTAAGGTTTTTGAGCTGCCAGGTTGCTTTAGTGAAAATCTGTCATGCTGAAAAGTCTTAAAGTCAGACTTTAAAGGTTCAAGTTATGAAAGAATACACTCCTTTTTTTTCCTAACAGTGCTCTAGCAAAACTGAGTATCAGTGCCTCAGGGTAATAGAAGTGTAACTCCTGAGGCATTCATATTTCATGTTTAGTATGCATTGCCATGAGCTTTGTGGTTTTACTCAGAAATAATTCCATTTATTTACGATCAGCTATTCTGCCCTTCAAGAAGATGGGAAGGAAATCAGCTTGCAAGCAAATCTGCTAACAGTGGTGATGTAAAACTCTAAAAGTTTTCTTATAATATTATGCACTCTTTCATAGTGAATATTAATTAATTTATATATATATTAGCATTTTTATATTAAAAGGGTATTTGGAAAACATTTGCATTTAAAATATTTATGTTTGGAAAGGAAAGCCTATAAGTCTAGAAATGTGTGTCATCATTATATTATCTGACAGGAAACTAACATACTGTTTGGCTTTGTGATATCTATCTTTTCAATGCCAATTTGCAATTACATAATTGATGGCATACAAGCAACTTTATGAAGGTGTTAATGATGCACAGCAGACCAAATAAGCTACTCCCATATGTCAGGAAACAGTTCTAATAACTTCCTCATAAAAATATTTGCTCCCTATAATTCTTTTAGACCTCTTCTACAGGGAAAGGGGAAGCAGGTACATGTTGATATGAAAATAGTGCTTCCACCACCACTCACAATGACTTATGATTATGGTCCAAAATCATAACCTTGGCTTTATGCTTGGCTTTTGCTGCATTCATCTTGGTGACACATAAAGAGTCATGTGCCTCAGCATCATCATTCTGCCTTAAGAGAAAGGATTAGCATCTTCCACTATATTCAGAAAAACTGCACTTAGCAACCTGCCTAACTTGAGCAGTTTTCAGAGATCAACACTGATTCAGTGCTGAAATTATTGAACACACAGTGCAATATGGTATTGCTGCATAAAGAAATGGTTTTATATGCTTATGGATTACATCTAATCTTTTCTCCTTAAATTAGACAAAATAAATAATTTAGAAATTTCTGTGATCTATGACAAGGAGGCTCAAAGATTTATTTTACAGTTTTGCTTTTCTTTTCCCTTGAGGTATAACTGGCATCAAATGGGAAGCATTCTTGTACTATGTACACAGATTTCATTATAGTAACTTGAGTGTATTACATATTTACATAGAATCTATTTGTTGCCAGAATTAACAGACACTGTCTGACTTTTATCTAGATGAAAGCCTGCATGTGAAGTGGTCACTGTAGAATAAGGCTTCTGTAAGTGGAAGTCAGGAAGCACCAATTTGGGACTATTGAATTTGAATTACATTATATCATAAGCATTTAAAACCTGGTTCTGCACTCACCAAATCTGGTATCATAATGAGATCATGCTTCCATTTAAACTATGTAGACTCATCATGCAGATAGGGAATAAAGGATAATGTTCTTTGGGAGAAATGGTGCTTCCAAGCTCCAGCATCCAAAAGAAAAATAATACTTTTTTCATGCAGAGACTGATTCACTAGGATACTTACCTGAGGCTCAGTAAATTCCATTCCACAGCTGTGCAGGTCAGACAATTGGAAACCACTGTAGAGAATATAACGCACAATAGTTTGAATTAGTCACTGTTTCAAAGAGTATGTCATCCTAGTCTTTTGATTATATACTGCCTTGCAAGGGAGGAATTCAGTAGTGCTATTCTTCCTTCCACTCCACTTCTTGCTGATCTCTTTTTTACCTGTAGGCTTCTCTCTGTGGGTTAAAATCTTATCTAGCATCTACAGAGTGCCTTTGGAAGTCTAGAAAAAGAGAATATAGCATTTTAGTGTGAGGAATTGTACAAAGGGAAGTGTTACTGTAGACTTGACTGCTCTTATACCTCTCTGCTTAGCTTCTGACCCTACTCAATCTCAGGTAGTGGTCAGTAAATGAGATGAATCTTTGGTCTGCCTCAAAACAGTCATATCTTTGTTATTATATTAATTTTTTTTAATATCAGAGTCAAACCTAGATTTATATGTAACTTGATATTTAACACCAAAAAACCCCAAGTAGTTAAAGTTGGATGAATTTCTTTGAAATATGCAATTTGTTCAAAATGAATATATAATAGTGACCTGTAGACAAGAATCACTGAATCATGAGGGTTGGAAAGGAACTCTGGCAACCATCTAATCAAATTCCCTTGATCATAGTAGGATCAACTAAGTCATGTTGACCAGGACCATGAACAGTCAATTTTTCAATATTCCCAAGAATGGTGACTCTACACTCGCTCTGGGTAACCTGTTTCAGTGTTTGACCACCCCCACAGCAATTTTTAATGCTTCTGTTTAAATGGAATTTCCTCTATTTCAGTTTTGCCCATTGCCTCTTCCCCTGTCACAGGGCACCACAGAGGAAAGATTGTCTCTATCTTGTTTACTCACTGCTCTCAGGGGCTGGTCAGGGAAGGTGATTGCCTCACTCTACACTACATTGGTGTGGCCCAGTCCCTGCAGTTTTAGGTGCTTCAAAATAAGAAGCATATAAAACTATGAGTGTGTCCAGGAGAGGGAGACCAAGATGGTGAGACGTCTCGAGGACAAAATTTATGAGGTGTGGCTGAGGTTACTTGTGATGTTCAGTCTGGAGAAGAGAGGGCTGAGGTGTGAGTTCATCACAGTCTACAACCTCTTCAAGGCTGTCAGCCTGGTGATCAGTGATAGGACATGAATAAATGCAATGAAGTTGCATCAGAGGAAGTTCAGACTGAACATTAGGAAATGGTTCTTCACAGAGAGCATGACTGGTTGCTGAAATGTTTTTTCAGCCTGTTGAGGTCCCTCTGGATGATAACACATCTGTATGGTGTGTCACCATCTCCTCTCAGTTTTTACCATTTGCTGAGGGTGCATTCTGCCCCATTGTCCAGTTCAGTAGTGAAGGTGTTGAGCAATATAAGATCCAGTATAGACACCTGGGGTACTCCAGTCGTGGCTGGACTCTGCTCCAACAGGCATGCAGGTGTGCACTAAGCAAAAATACTCGAACCTGTCAGTTCAGCCAATTTTCAATCCAACTTTGTGTCCATTTATCTAGTTCATACTTCCTCAATTTGTCTGTGAAGTCTTCATGTGAAACAAAATTTAAAGACTTTCAAAATTCAAGAAAAAACACATCCATTGCCCTCCCTTTGTCCATCGAGTCAATAATTTCACAACTGGAGGCTACCAAGCTGTTAAAGCAAAATCTTCCTTTCATATATCCATAGTCACCACTCTTAATAAAATCCTTGTTCTTCACATTTTTGGAAAGGGCTTTAAAGAGGGTTTACTCCATGACCTTCCCAGGGATCAGGGACAGGCTGACTGACCTGTAGTGTTCCAAATCTAAATATTTGCACAAAACACAATATTTTTAGTTGGAACCAAAATATTCATACACTGCCTGCTCTGCCAGAGTAGACAGTCATAAAGAGAAGATAGATGAAAAGAACATTTGAGAAACAAGACACAAAACTGACAAACATGAATTAGATATGGTAAATTATCCTTATGATTCTAAAAATGGCGAGAGAGAAAAGGTGTCTCATTATTTGAGTTGTTAAATGTTAATGTTTTCTCTGGAGAAAACAGTCTTTTTTTAGTCTCATTATCATTTTGACAGAAAGAATGGTGTAGAGCTCTGTGGCTATACAAGTGGAGTTTGATTCGCAGAAACAAACCAGAACACGTCTCCAGATTCAAAGAGTGAAACTCTAGTTTAGACTAAAATGTACCTAAATAAGTTGAAGCATGTACTTAAGCTGACTGTTGCTTTATTGAGCAACAGCTTGAATAAATATTAGAGATTGAATTAGCATTCTTGGTATTTTCCCAAATTCTTACCTTGTCTGTGAGGGCTAAAATTAAAGACATTAGAAGTTTATTTCCAAAACCAAAGTTTTTCACTGTCATATGTTCCTGTACAGTATAAAATTAGTCTTCTGATATAATTAGGACATTTTTTTTCTTTCTGGAACAAGGATGTCATTGTTTAATTACTTGTTCCAGACGGAACAGAACTGCTTAATGTTTGGTTTGTTACTTATTGGAATTTATATATTTGAGGTGGGTATTTCCATATAATCAACGTTTATTATCTGGGCAGAGTTTCTGGTGTTTAATGGCAAAGCTCGACAACAGAAGCTTCTTTAATTCCAGTCTGTCACTGATGCTTGCACTCTTATAGAACTTTACATATTCTCTCTCTCTTTTTTCATCAACAGCGTATGTTTGAATTCATATTGACCATATTAGCCCCTAGAAAAATGCTTTAAGAAATAAATTTTACGCTTTACCTAGATAATTTTGTGACTTTTTCCCCCTGCTAACTGAAAGAGTACTAAGCCTGATTAAAAAGACAGAATGGAAAAGTGTGGCTGAAGAAAAAAAAATTTATTAATTAAGACAAAATCCTGGGATGTGCTGATTTACAAGGCACTTTTTCACAGTCTGTGTACTCAAAAAAATTTCTCATATTCCTGAGCATTTTCATAAAACACATCAGTATTCATTAATCTTTATTAATAAGGATTGTTTGACAATTGATGTCTGAACTAATATTAATATGTATGAATTAATCTAAACAAATAGTTAATGTTTCAAAATATATATTGATACTCAAGCCTTTCCTCATATAACACTATAAGCACACAAGCACTCAACTCCTCTTAAATTTTTTTACATCATGTTAGCCTCAGATATGTCCAAATATGAGTGGAGGATTAACACTTACATAGTTGTTCTGTAAGCAAGTATATTATGAAAGAAAATTCTATTAGAAACACTTTCAAATAAAATATAACAAAATATATTTGAAAGTAGAAGACAAATTGTTCATACTAACAAATCCAACTAATAAATCCTTGTCTGTTGTTTCCTTTTAAGGCTCTTGAATATGTTCTGCAAACAAGGTTCAGATTTTTAAAATATTGCTGTGATCTCTTAATGAAATGAAATATGAAGATACTAAATTAACTTTTTCAGTCACTAATTGTCTAAATAATTGTAACTGGAGGAATGGCAGGTAAGGTAGACAAAACAGAAGCACTATTCCAAGAAGAGATTTAATGTAACACAGAAAAAAACATGTACTGTGAACCAATTATGAAGATTGAGTGGAGGAAGGAATGCTAAGTGGTTTTTTTTAATGCATAGTTAAGTCAGAATTTGTCAGTTTCAGCAAATTCTGGATACTCTTGTGTTTGCATCTCCTCAGCATGGTAATCTTATGAGTGTATAATCAGCAAGTTGTTATTTGGTATGAGCATCATGTGGTTATACTGAAAGAGCTATTTTGTGGGAAAGAGAGCACATTTCACTTAACTGCAATTTTCCTCTATCAACAAAACCCACAATGCAGCTTTGTGCAGCAATAACAAGTACGAAACAGTGGGATCTTACAGTCTGTCAAATTGTTGTTAATTACAGAATGTTGTTAAAGGAAATCATACTATGCAGAGCAGAGTAAGCATAACAAAGGGACGTTTATAGGCCAATACAGCTGTCATTGAAATAAGCAGGAATTTTGCTGTTAACTTCCATACAAGTAGAATCAGCGTTTTAAATTTAACTGTGAACATAAAATGGCAAGTCTTTTGCAAGCCATCTCTCTGTCTGTCAACTGAAATAATGTGATTCCATATTAAGGCACAGGAAATTTCTAGGCATGTTCTTGTGATGAATGCATGCTTTTTAGTGAATGCATGAGTATGTTCTTGACATTCTTTTTTGACTGCCTAAAGATATTCTGCTCCAAGTTTGTGGCTTCTAGTCCCCAGACCTGTCCTGTCATGAGGGTGAGATAGCCCATCTAGAAAGCGCTAGAACACCTAACAGTTCATGCTAATTTCTGGGTATACCATTTGGTGTGAAAATACAGTTCTCGAAAAAACAGTGTCCAGCATCTGCTCCCTTTTACAGAGATTTCACATATAGAGAAGATTCAGGAAAAAGAGAAGTAAAAAAAATTACATAAAAATCTCATTGCAGCATTTGTATAACATCACAACAAAATCAAAGGTGTTGATCTATACCTGAAAACTTCATTCCATTCTCAGCTGTTAGCCAGCAATTTCTCTCTCAAGTTGTTCATCCTCCAGCTGAAACTGTTCTGTGTGTTGCAGACATCTACTTGTTTTGGTTACAATAGTTATTTAGGCTCGTGTTTTGTTGACTATATTTTAAAATGCAAATGGAATATCAATAGTTATCTTTCAAGATATCATAACTGTCCTTGAAGTCTTGAAACAGAAATTGAGACACGCTTTCTCTCTTATTTACCTACTAACTTATTCAATGACTTTATATGTTGACCTTCATCATAGTGGAGGCTGCTGACAGAGTATTCTTAAGCTTCTTTCAGAATAGATATCTCAGAAGATTAAAGAGGGACCCTGAAATGCCAGTTATTCTTCCTTTGTTTATGTCTTCTCTCACCAAAGAAACTGGATAGTAGTCATAAATTTATGCCATAATATTTTACAAATCATACATACTTTAGAAGCATTTCAGTATCCTGCAGTAATTACTTTTTTTTTTTCTTTTCTTCTTCAGTAGCACGAATTACAATATAAACCATTTCATGGTTCTGTGATTCTGGGATAGAAATCTAAAACAGTATATATGACACCATTTCTGATAGACTGCATTTCAGTGTGTTCTGATTTCTATAGGGACCCCACATTACACATGAAGGGAGCAAGTAACTCGTTAAGTACATGTGGTAAAAACTTTCCCTTCTGTGAGATAATTTTGAAATAGAACGGCTTATTAATGGGAAAGGTTGATTACAGTCAATTAATTAAGAATTTAATTAATAAAAGATAAATTTAAAAGGGATTATTTCACTAATAGGACTTTGTTCAAATCGTACCTTGAGGAGATAACCTAACCCTGTCATCAAGATCATGATTACATAAAAAAGCATTAGTGTAAGCAACAAAATCTTCCTGGGTATCTTGCAGTTTTGGATCATAACGAAATGAAAAGACAAACATTTTCGTCCCTTCATTTTACTGGAGAGCATAACTACCTCTGTAACTTTTACATCAGATTAAAAATAATAATTTTCATGACAAAGAATATGCTCAAAAGAATTCTTCCTCTTTCTTTGATACATGTATTTTTTTATCAAGGCAGGAGTGATTATATTACATTAAGTGTATTGAACAGGACTGAAATAAGTTCTCATAATTAGATACCAAATTTCTGAGTTTATTTATTAAAAAACCTCCATTAAAATATGAAGTAGGGCTGTTCTTAATGGGTGCTGAGAAAACTGATTTATTTTTGCAACCTAGAATAACATACGCTTAAGTTATGACCATAGTATTTCTTGGTGCTTTGTTTACTCATTTTGCTTATCCAGAATATGTTACTAAGATTAAACAAAAACATTTTTTTTCCTTTTTGAAATTTTATTCTACCCTTCAGAGTGCTAACATCCTTCTTAATCTTGGAAGACACCTTAATTTCTAACTTCTTAATTTTTAATTTTGCAATTGTTTCTACCGGAGAAGGCACCTGTCTCCAGACACCACATATCGCTCCATGAATGCAACATGTGGCTTTCCAGAAAGCTCTGACGTAAGTCTGGTTGAAGTTACTGCATGAAATATTGATGCTTATTTGGCAGCAATACCTCTGAAAATATCAAATGAGCTTCTGTAAGCAGAAAGACAGAAATAATAGAAAAATGGCTAAATGTCAAGAGTACAACCAGAAGACTGTGAGCACTGGGAACATTAAATGCACACCGGGTAGTGAATAAATAGACAAATGATAGATACAGAATTGTGCCTGGAAGTAATCCACTGAACTACCTTGAGAAATGTTTTTGGGAAAGGCTTGGGAAGAAAATAAGGTGCATTATGTCCTCTTAAAATGAGAGTGTGTATGTGTATTTGAAATAGTACTACAGATTTTACACATGGAGCTAGAGTTTCAGTCTAAATATTTATTTTTTTAATGCAATTTTATCTCCAATCAGGCATTTAAATATAATCCTTTCAGTTTTGAGAAAGATCAAAACATTGTTGTCCCAAAATTTACTGGGGTTTAACAGAACATGATTGACATCTGTGTAGCTAATACTATAATCAATCAGCAGTTTCTTAGATGAAATGCTTAGACTGCCTTTAAGGGATTTGGTCTCATTGGACTCTGTCATTACTCATCCCTCCTTGCTGAATTTCTGGTGATTTCAAAGATCATAACTGTTTGCACAGATGGATAATTATGCTGTTTTTACTGTCTAATTGCTTGTATCACAAGTCCAATCTGAAGCTTTTAAATATGAGTATGGGGATGATCACATGTCTCAACCTTACTAAAAGGCCTCTTAAGAAGAAGAATACCATCATCTGGTTTGAACGGTAACCAGGCAATTATAAAAGAACTTTTGAAACAGGAGTCAGCGCCCAAAAAAGAAGCGTAAAATAAGCAAAGAAATGGAACCAGTGAGACCTCAGAGTGAAGACAGCAGCAGTCAACCCCTGGCTTGTCACTGTTGGCAGTCACTCTGCAAGGCTTGCAGCGTGTCTGAGGGCTGATAGTGCAGACCCTCTGTGGAGCGCTGGGAGCAGCCTCCATGCAGCTGGGGCGACAAGTGTGGGGGGCAGCAAGTAGGGAGCCACACCTCGGTGTGCCTGTGGGGACTTGTGGAGACCTCCCTCATGGTGAGAAAGTGGTAGGAAGCAGCTGGGAAACACAGAGTAGGATCACCCCCATCTGTCAAGGAAGGGTGTGTACTCAAGGAATCTGCACTATCCCCCAGTAAACAGTGCATACTGGTAGCCCAAATGTAGCTTTGTGAATATCACAGATTCATAAAAAAGCTTGGATTGGAACGGACCTTAAATATCATCTAGTTTCAACACCACTTCCATGGGCAGGGACACCTTCCACTAGAACAGGTTCCTCAGACCCCTATCCACCCCTGTCTTGAGCACTTCCAGGGCTGGGGCATCCACAATATCTTCTGGGCAACCTGTTCCAGCACATTACCACCCCCACAGTAAATGACTGTGTGGGGGATTAGACCTGTCTGGGATTAGATATACAAATATGCTTAAAACTTGTAGCTGTATTAACATTTTGTGTCTAAATAACATTATCTATTGAATTATTTATACTCCTGAATACATAGTTCCGTGATTGCCAGTTATTTCTGTGTTTTAAATAAATCAACAAACCACTTCTGTCCTGAACTGAGAAGGATTTTTCTGATACGATGACAAGCTGTTACATTCTAACGACCAGTTGTAATCATTACAGCCAATAGCTAGGTACTCTCTTGCATATACTGACACACAAAGCAACACCTATTTCATGAATTTCTTTTTATATGTGCCATTTTTCATCAGTTTTCCTCAACAGACAATTATAACCGAGAGTTTTTAGGACTAGACCTGAAATTTAAGCCTGCAGTCTCAAGGACTATAGCCTAACCCTTAGCAAACCTCTGTAAAACTCTAATATAAGAGTAAGAAACACTATCACTCCAATGAAAGGTTACCAAGAGAAAGAGATACTGATATGAAAGCTAAGTAATTATCATCATTAAGAATCATCAAACCCTATAGGAAAAAATAAAGAAATCCAGAAGGCTTAAGTGTTTTTTTCAACTGTGAACCCCCAAGCTACAATCAAAACAATACATTCTCTTTTAATCACATTTCGTATTGAAATTTTAACAGTACAAGATTTTGAGGAACAAATGGAACTGGTGACTCACTTCCCTTCTTCATGATGCTATCCAGCAGCATCTTCTTGTTTTAACAGTTTGAGAATGATTGGAATAGAGTGTAAAAAAAGAGAAACAATTACTACATTAGAATATTCGGTTCAGGCTTCATGGCTTCACCTCAGTTCGTAAAAAGTTAATTATAATTTAATCTCCTTTCAGTAAAACTTATAACTTTTAAAGGAGATGCATAATTAGTGTTGCTATTAGAGTTTACAGATTTGTTTGCTGTAGAAGACTGCATAATTACAGAACATCTGATGATCTAATACAAATTCATTCTATTATTAGTTTTTCTGTGTATATATCTTGCTATGAGAAACAAGAAATTGCTATGGAAAACATACAGGAGCCTGTACAGAGCCTGTACAGAGCCTGGCAGAGACATGTTCAGTTGATGACAGAAGGTGACTTTGGGATGGATCCTTCTGCTTCTGCCCTGGACTCTTGGACTCTCCTCAAGTAATGACTCACGTCAGGGGTTTTTAAAGGAGCACAATATGGGCTGTTCACTTAAGAGCTGGACTTGATGTTCCTTGTGGGTACCTTCCAACTCAGAATATTCTGTGAAATTAAAAAAAGACAACTCCTTAGATTTAAGCTATGATACAATTAAATTTCCCTACCTTATGCGCAAGTTGACAAACAGGGAAACTTTAAATTTGTTCATAGAAAGTTGCCATATACAGTAGGTAGAGGCTTCATACTTATTGTCTATAAAATTTTTGAAGAAATCTGATTCAGTGTTTGAAGGCCCTTTTTCTACTTGTTAACAAAGACATATTTCGCTCTCCTCAGTTCCTTCTGGACTTAAATGAAATTAGATAACTAAATTTAAAGCTCATGTATGCCAGTACAGTATATTTTCTCAGTACCTTCCAATTTCAGTTCTCATCATCATGTTTAGTTGCATTTTAATTTAGAAAAATACTTAAAAATATATAAATATTGATAT
>WBMZ01013983.1:0-99755 GCA_013400975.1 Atrichornis clamosus
GCCCCTCCCCGCCCCTCCCCGCGGCCGCTCGCGCTCGCCGGGCCGGCGCGAGGCTGTCAGTCAGGTCAGTCAGACAGGCGCCGCCGCCGCGCGTCCTCCTTCCCGCCCTTCCCGCCGGGCTCTGAGGGGACGCACCGGGAGCTGCCATGAAGATCTGGAGCTCGGAGCACGTGTTCGGGTGAGGGGCCGGGCGGGGAGGGCTGGAGAGTGTGGCGAGACCCCGGCGCTTCACCGGGCCGAGCCGTACGGGGTAAGTCAGGCCCCGCCGAGGTGACGGCGGAAACAGGAATGCCGCGGGCGCGGCCGAAGGAGGATGAGGAGGAAAGGGGAGGCCGGGGACGACCCCGGTGGGGCCGGTCCTGCATCGCCTCGAGCTCCTCCCTGCGCGGCCGGACCCAGCGCCAGGGCTTCTCATACCTCGGGAATAGCATTCCAACAGGATAGAGTGGTAGAGCTGGACCGGCAACGGGATGGCTTGATAAAGGGCTGAGTGTTTAAGGAAAAATATTTTTCACCCTATTAAAAAAAAAAATCCCAAACTCTTGGCATAGTCGATGATATATTCCAAGCGCTATGGTCAGACAGGACTGTGTACCTTGCCTTAGGCGTCAGGTACTCCCGCTGAGATGCCCAGCAAACGTAAAGTTTTCCTTCCATCTGTGCTTTTCTGCATTGAGTATGGTTCTGGCTATCCAGTTCCGCCCTTGCGTCACGAGGAAACAAGAGGGGAAGGTATCGAGGTGTGTAATAAGCTGTACCGGGAGCTGCCGTGGAGGGCTCGGCAGTGCCGGTGCAGCTCTTGGAATGCCACCACCGATTACTCGTCTGCTACAGGTGACTTAAAAGTCTTGAAGCCCGAAGAGCATCAGGGGCGATAGTTCTTAAAATATTTACAAAATATCCCAGATGTGGTGCTTTAAACTTCTTTAATTACATCAACACAACTGAATTCCTTGTGCTGGTTGTAGGTGCTCAGTGCTCAACCTTTAGCACTGGTCTGGTGCAAGTGAACTGCAATTTCTAACAGGAAGCATCAGGCAGAGGCAAGTAAAGGCTGCTCGAGCGTGGCACAACTTAGTTTGAGATGACTATCTGTCACCTAGGGAATACAAAAGCTATTTTTATTTGACATTTGCTTATCAAGAGCTGTGTTAGAACACCCCCATCTTATGGCGTAATGTGTGTAGGTGTAGGTAGTTCAACTGAATGGCTAATAAAATATTGTTGTGCCTTATGAGATCTCTGACTCAGTCCCTCAGGGACGTTTTACAGAAATTTGTCATTTTCAGTTTGTGTATCTTCTATTAATGGAGGTGTATAGTCACTGAAGATAAGGAACAATCCTCCATCTCTCCTTCTGCCGTAGGAATTGAGGGCTCTTATTTTTCCTGCTTGCACCAATAATGCTTTCCAAAACTTTTCTTGTTAGGAAAATAGCTTATTTTTCCAAGTTTCTCTTTGTTCTTGCAGTGTTGTACTGTCAGTGCCCTTCTGTACCAGTCTATTTTAAGACTAAAATAAAATCCATTTAGGGCCCTAAGTGCACCTCTGAAGTACAAGTTGGCACCCTTAAGCCTTAAGTTAGATACCAATTGTTGAATTTTTTAACATACCTTTAAAGGCTATAAGGCTGTCATTTCAAGTCAGTCAGTTATTCTGAATATAGAAATAATTAGGGACAGAATTTCTGTATTGGATTAAGTCCATGATTTCTGTAGCCTCCTCTGTTCCAGAAGAAAATGTCTGAAGTACCACAAGAGCTGTGTGGACAGCCTGGCCTTCAGTAGCAGGACTGCTCTGATCCCAGGATTTTGAGATTATCAAAATTTTTTTCATAAAAACAGTTCTGAGAAGAGTATCCATAAGTGTAATTCATGCTAACAGACTGCTGGAAGCAGTAGTATAGGTGCAGACGTAAGGCTGTGAGCTGATGATGGTTTCTAAAAATATGTTTCTTTATTTTGAACTTCCTGATTATCCTTTTTTTTAGTAGAATTTAATTTCACTTTGCTTTTTTTTTTGCTGTAGGAAGGACCAGAAGCTAATGATTTCTTCTTTAGTTTGTTTGGTATGCTTAGAATTATAGAAGAATTTATGATGGAGTGAACTTCTGGAGGTCAGCTTGTCCAGCCCTCTTCTCAAAGCAGAGCAAATTTAAGTGTTAGGTCAGGTTGCTTTCCTGGTGGAGTTCAGGAATGAACTGAGATTTCCACAATCTCTGTGGGCAGCTGTCCTGTCTGTGGAGTTTCTGCCCAGCTAATTGGAATGTCACTTGTAGCAATAAGTGACTTTGCCTCTTGCCTTCATTTTTCTTAGTCTTGTGTTAATAATTCCTTGCTTCACTCAGGAGAGAATTTTTTTTTTTCTTTTTGTATGTCAATACTTTCTTATTGCCTTACCAAGCACAACTGTATTCCAAAGGGACTTGTGGGAGCTATGAAGTTGTACAGCATGTACCGTCTTACACAACCTATATCCTGATTTAGTATCATCCAAATGCTTGCGATTGAATACAAAATAGTTACAAATATTTTCGCCTCTTATTTTTGCAGACATCCCTGGGATACAGTGATCAAAGCTGCTATGAGAAAGTACCCCAACCCGATGAATCCTTGTGTGGTAGGAGTAGATGTCCTTGACAGAAGCCTGGATAAGCAGGGGAGGTTGCACAGTCACCGTCTTCTCAGCACGGAGTGGGGATTGCCGAGTATTGTAAAAGCGGTACATTTTTGCAGCCTTCATACTTTATTAAGGATGTGATGCACTTTTATGTCATCATCTGAATTGGAGCTGACTTCAAAGTAAAAGCTTAATCCATAGGAAATGGCATCCACAAATATCACATGTGCTACAAGTGGCATTCTTAGTAGTGAGAATAGTTTGTAAGCTTTATTATGCCTACAGTTTGTTTATGTCTGTAAATGCCTTTTAGGCTGGTCTGTGCCATGCTGTATGGCTGATATAACCTACCAGGATGAAGTCTTGCCACTGATCACAGTCTTCTGGTATCCATGAATTACTTTGTGTTTATTTGGAGTCACTGAGAACTTGGCATTTGTGTTTTAAGGTTCAGTTTGGTTTTAAATTTCAGTACGTAATTTTTTTCTCCCCTTCAGATTTTAGGGACAAGTAGAACTCTGACTTACATCGAGGAACATTCTGTGGTAGATCCAGTGGAAAAAAAGATGGAACTTTGCTCAACTAATGTGAGTGGTGGCTTAAGAAGTTTCTGGTAATTAGTTCTGAAAGTTAGATGTTTTGCTCTTAACATTTAGATTAGAAATGTATTTGCATCTGTCATCAGAGGCAACACTTTTCATGTCTTAGTGTAGTAGACTACTCTTTTTTTCCTCTATTTTTTTTTCTTCTCATAAATAGGAAATTTAAATACTTCAGGATCATATATTTGTGGTTCTGTTTTTAATGCAAGATTTTTTTTCAGAATGCATGTAAAATAGTTTGACTGAGATGAATTGTTGTGCATTACACTGCCATTAACAACAAAAGTTTTAATGTGAAATGCCTTCTTTCATAAAATGTAAATAAAGTATTGTGCTATATTTTGGTATCCCGGGACCTGATAATTATCAGATTTAAAATGGGGTTGTCTGTAGGAGAGCCTTGTCTCTGTACAAGAGGCATTGTCTTTCCTGAGTATTAATTTTCTGCTTAGTCCAAGTAGGGTTGTGGTGGTCTGGAAGAACCTCTCTGAATCATCTGCAGTAAATCAGACTTGACATGCAGAGAAAGCTGCTGGTGCTTTGTACTGTGAATGGGAACTTTGATATAATTAGATCAAGGATAGGAGAAGATGCATCACCCTTCATGGGTCTTTTTATTGACTGTGTTCTGGATTTTATATTCTGTGTACACTACTTTGACATTAAATTGAGTGCTCTACTATTGAGTAGTGCTGCTGGCAGCAGAAAAATGAAAGGTGGGAAGTGAGGATTTCAGCTCTTTTTTTGTTCTTCAGATTACTCTCACTAACTTGGTGTCTGTTGACGAGAGACTGGTTTACACGCCTCATCCAGAAAACCCGGAAAAGTAAGTAGGGATACTTGTATGCATCTTTGTGTCTAGCAGACATTTTGTTAGTCCAGTTCAGCTTAGGTATTAACCCTTCTTAATTCCCTTACAGAACTGTGCTAACTCAAGAAGCAATTATTACTGTTAAAGGTATTAGCTTGAGCAGTTATCTGGAAAGCTTGATGGCAAACACAATATCTTCTAATGCCCGAAAGGTATGTCTTCATTCTGTTTTCTCCCTCTCTCCCCCCACCCAATCGTTCCTTTTATTGAAATAGTAATTGCCAATGGTGTATGTTGAATACTATATTTAATTTCTCTAAGTTTTGTGCATAGTGTTTCAATTGAGTTTTTTATAGAACTTCAGCAAGTAGAATATAATTTCCCAAAGTATGAAAAGGTGTCACTACTAAATCTTTGGTTTTCAACTAGAATTGCACAGTGGAACAAATGTGTACGCTGCAGTTACATATAGCATACAGTCTTTATTAGTTGGGGTTTGTTTTTTTTTGTTTTCCAACCAAAGAGGTTGGTGTTTTTAAACACTAACCTCTTACTTCCAGAAGTCAGTGCTAGTAGAGATTGTAACTTCACTTTCAGCCATTATAATCTAGATTTATCAGTTAAGACCAGCATATTTTCTATGCTGCTTTGTCAGCTGTTCCAGTTCCTATCCATTATTGAGCTGTCTCCTTGCCTTTGGCTGAAAGTAGTGTAGTGTAAGCAGAAACATATTCTTTGAAGACGTGAGGCTGTGCTGGCTCTCCTAGGTAACGTTGCACTGACTCCTCTCTCTTGTGCTTGCTTCTCCTACTTGGCTT
Organism: Atrichornis clamosus; assembly: GCA_013400975.1. Classification (NCBI taxonomy): domain Eukaryota; kingdom Metazoa; phylum Chordata; class Aves; order Passeriformes; family Menuridae; genus Atrichornis; species Atrichornis clamosus. Next base: position 4,851 of record WBMZ01013983.1, read on the forward strand.
GCAGCTGTGGAGCTGCACTTCAGCACAGGCAGAGCTATGGGAGTTCTTATTCTTGGGCACTTCATCCTGTAGTTCTTTGGGGAAAAAATGGAGTTGCTAGAGAAGCATAGGGCTTGCTGCCTAACAGCAGGATGAGTGCACCTGGAATTTGAGTTTGTATTCTGCATTGCTGAAGAGGCTCAGTACAGTGGGAATCTCGTCCAGGTAACTCCTGCTATTGCCGGAGAGGCTGTGCTTTGGCCAGTCTTTCATCCTTGTGAGGGATGCTGCTTGACCAAGCCAGTGTAAGCCAACTTGGTAGAAGGTACTGACCACCTAGATTAGAGAGGAGAAAGCCTCCTTTTCCACCCTTCTGTGTGCTTCTCCTAAAGTGAGAGGAAAACGTGTTAAAATCAGGGGATGGGAAAGGAGTGATGTGTCATTTTTAGACACTGAAGAGTACCTTAACCTAGCTGAGTGCTCTCTGTGTTTGTTTCAAATGGAATGTATTTCAGTTAAATTACAATTTTATTCTGATTCTGTTTCCATTTAAAAGTCTGTGTGGAACATACATACTTGAAAGAGAGGAACAAACCCTGGCTCACAACCAAACTTCAGGCTGACCTGGAGGTAGTAAAGCACTATCTAGTTGGCTGGTGTGCCAGATCAACTAGGCACGCTTAAAAATGCTGGCCAGTTCCTCCTGTGGCATCTTTTACAGTTGCATGTCTCTCCTGAAGTCAGAGAAACTATAAATATTTCTTGGTACCTGTTGAGGTGTTGCCTGTGTGAGAGCTCAGTCTCTTTTAAAGATTGTTCTGTTCTGCTATTTTCAAGGAACACACTGGCTCACAAGTTTCTTGCAAATCGGAAAGACCTTCTTATCCTGTGTATTTCACTGAAAAGTCTCTAGAAATTTTGAACTTGGCAGGAACTTGTGATTGCTGTTACCAGCCCTTTCTATCCTGACCAGTAACCTACTGTGTTACTACCAGCTCTTCTTGCATGCTGTGTTGGGCCACTGTGCTCTTTGCACCCCTCTTAAACTTCATCAAAGTTACAAAGTTTTCTGGTTCTGAAGAAAGAGTAATTACTGAGATTTTTCTCTGAGGCAGCAGTGGCATTATTATTTTTAATGATGATGGAAAAACCACTTGCCATTTGTTGTAAATCTTTTTGTGTCACTCTAGGGGTGGGATGCTATTGAGTGGATAATTCAAAATTCTGAAAGCGCTCTAAGCTAGCAGTTCTCCACATCTGCAGTTTGTACTAACTAGTGGTAATGCCAGCATTCTTCTTCTTGGTACAGCATTTCAGCTTTCTAGCAAATGTGTGCATGGATTGTTGTCACATGGATTTCATAAATTAACCTGCATGTCTGTTTTGTACACTCTGCATACAGGAATGGCAGACGTGTTCATTGCACTGCAGTTGTAGAGGGTGAGAATAGGTCCAGTCTAGGCTGGATCCATTAATCCATGCTTATGACACTGGGCAACCAACTTGCTGCAGCCTTGTCTTGTGCCACAGAGTCTTGCTTATGAAGCTTGAAAGTGCAATGATGTCTGCAGACAATTAGGGATGTGAACGAGTCCCTCCACCGAGTGTTTGATCTGATCCTAGTTTCTGCAATTTCAGTATGTAAATCTGGTTCCTGGAGAAAGTAATAAATTGGCTAGTGAGTGGAATTGGCATTACAAAAATGAAACAGAACTGTGTTCTTAGGATATAAAATTGATTTCTTGAAACAGGTTGCCTAATAGGGCTAATCTTTCGCATAGCAGAGTTGTATTTGCTTTTCTTATGCCAGAAGAATATTGTTGCCCTTCTGAGGAAATCTGTACAAAGCTGGAAGCTGTCAGGATGCCAGACTGTTCCTGCTTTTCATTGGTCTAGTAGTTACATTCCTTTTGGTAGTGACGTGTCCTTGCAGCGATGTGACTATGAACAAATCTGACTTCAGGGTTGAGAGAACTGAGTGTATTTGCCTCTGTGATACCTCTGTGCAGATTGTTTTCCTTCCACTAGTCAGAGTAGCCTCTCCCTGTCATTCCTGTATTGGCTTGTGCTTCAACTAATAAGATTTCTTACAAAGAAAAAAAATCCATTTTGCTGCTTCTCCTAGATAAGAAAGTAGGGCTTTGTACACTGCTTATTTTGAGATCTGTATATGCCATGAGTGTTTGCTTTTATGTTCTCATTCCACTAAGCTTTTATGGCTGTTTTTCTGGAAAACATCAACTACAAAGGCTCAGCACTTATCAATGACTTAAGCTCTACCAACAAATCTTCCTATGCAGTGCTTGTTCTGCCAGACACGTCATACTGCTGACACATGCAATAATGCATAATACAACATGCATGCCTGGTTATGAATGTGCTTGCTTACTGACTTACTACAGAACTTGTTGTACAGTATGAAACTTTTATAGACAGTCCTCTGTCAGATTTTTTCTGGTAACTGGGTAGTTTTATGGTACTTGGAGGCTCTGCATCTGGTTGAGATTTCTAACTTGATTTCCTGTGCAGAATATTCCTGAAGTCTTCCTTGCCAAAATCACGAGTTTATTATTAGCTGCAAAATATGGCATATAGTATATGCAGGTTTAAGGAGATATACACAGACCTGTGTAGTCTCAAAAACGGAACAAAATATCTTGGTGCTCCAGTTGAATGTCATAGATTGCTTTTTTAAATTACTTTATCTTTTCAACAAAGATAACAAGTAAAACGCAATGATGTAATTGTTTCGGGTCAGGGCCTGAAAAGCATCTCAGTGTTTTTTACTGAGCATTTTCTATGGCAGGGGTGTTTGACCTTCTGACGAGTCTTCTCTGAGCAATTAGATAAATGTAACATCTAAGTTGTTGCTTTCTCACTCAGTTCTCTGTGCCTGTGTCACCTCAGAGAGGATATTTAAACCTGACTTCTAAATGTCCAAATGCCTGCTTACTGAAAGGCAATTCCCCCTCCCTCCCCCCCACTTTTTCCTCGGGGAGCATGCTCCTCTCAGCTAATTCGCGGTTAAGTACAACTTGTTACTATGCCGTAGCCTGCCCTGTCTGGGTGCTTTTATTTGTGCTTTGCTGGTGTTCCCCGGTCTTGCACAGCCTGTGAAGGTGGAGGTTATCACCTGCTGAAGGTCGGTCACTGGTGCTCAAATGGAAGGATCTCAGAAGTCGTCCCCTTCTAAGGTCTTTTATCAACAACCCATACTTAAACTGGACAATTGAAATCATGCTGTCTTCAATATTATTACTATCTTTTAAAGGCAACTCTTGAAGCAACTTAAACATACTAGTTCTTGAGGTAGTTTGTGGTGGAGCTGAATCTCCCTTTTTGAGCCTTGACCACTTTGTTGTGCTACCTGGATGACTTTTCCCAGTTTAAGGACTGCCTGCCAGTGCAGGACTAGCAATTAATGTTTATTCTGTGAGTCCCTGTAATATGGAAAATCCAAAGAGAAACCAAGTCAGCCCTTCCCTGACCTTAGTGAGGGTCTTGAGAGAACTATGCTCTTCTTCGTAGTAAAACTTTATTTCTTTTAATAGGTTAAACTTTGCAGCCTGGATCTGGGCTTTTAATATTATCCCAGAGTAATATTTCCAGCCTGAAAAAAATATCCTTCAAGGGTATATGAGTTTTGTTCTGACTTTTTTTCTTTCTTAGGTTTTCAAAGCTGCTTATGCAGATTCTTGTTTGTGCTTAGTTGTTTACAAAGGACAACAGCAAGTTCTGGACTCCGAGGTTTCTGTGCACTTTATCACCGATAATGCATACAACAAAATTAGTACATCACAGTTTGGAACAAAACTCTGTGTGTGTGGAGGACAGTGTTCCCGTCCTTCCTGTCAATCTCTGCAGAAGGCTTGAAAACTGACACTGACTCTCCCGAAGATTTAGGACTTTTTGGACTCAAACCTTTATCTCCAGAATTCTAGACTTGGCCAGAGCCATGTGGCTCCCACTTACTGCTTTCCACTGTTTGTACATCTTTTTCTTAGTAGAGTAATAGAGGTGAACGTTTCTTGACTTCTCTTTACGTGAAAAAAGGCCAGGCGTTTTCCTGGTCTGATCCCATCTGCTTGCTTTGGCAAAAGCTTCTATTCTGAGATTGCAGTGCTCTAAAATCTTGCATTTTTGTTTTGTTAAAGTAATTTTCTTTATTTTCTTGGCTTCATTGTGCCGCTGGCTGCATCTGTGGTCATTGGCTGCAGCTGCTACAGGATCTTCTTAAGGTAAAAGGTTTTTGACAGGCTTATTGTGCTGGATTCTCTAGCTCTTACTGAAGCACTGGCTGTCAATTCTTAGCTTGAGGCATTCCCGTACCTTGATATAAAATGTGCAACTCAGTTAGTCTGGTTTAGATGCTGAAAAATGCTGTGCATGGATAGAGAATTCAGTGTGAGTCCACTTCTGAACTCTTGGTAGATATCAGATCACTTAGTTGCTACTTCAAAGAGCACTTGGAAGACTTTCTTTGTCCTGTCTCTTCTTAGACACCGTCCATATAACTTTGTTAATGAAACTGAGAACAGTGTCTAGATTTTGATGTCAATCTGCTGATACTCTCTGGGTGGTGGGAGCAGCACACAGCAAAAATAGTGATTCCCTTAGGCAAGGAAACTTACCTGCTGAATTAGGCCTTTTGCCTTGGTGTGCTGCTGGGAGCACTGCATTTGCTTCTGGCTTAGGGGTTAAGTAAATACCTTTGCAGTGAAGTTTCCATGAGAAGATGCTAAGAAATTATCAACATAATCTGATATCAAACTATGCAGGGCGTGACATTAATTTTAAAACAAGTTTCACGTCTGACAGAGGAAAAGCTATAGAAACATGAGCAGTGGTGGTGTGTCTGTTCTGCTCCTAAATTCCAGTATTTTTCTGGCAGGGTCGGGACGCCCTGGAATGGGTGATCAGCAAACTAAACACAGAATTGGAGGAGCTGAAGTCAACGCGTGAGGGCATGAAACCAGCCATGGCAGCAGCGTCAACGGAAAAATAAAGCCAAATATTTGGTTTCACCAAATAAAACCAAGTAACTGACAGAAAAGTCTTATCCTGCAGACTGCTCTGTAGAGCAGCCCTCCCAAGGCTGATCTGCAGAGGTTTTGTACATTTATAAGAATACTGGATCAGTGGAAAAGTCACCTCATCCGTCATCTCCACAGCAGCTCTTGTTGCCTACTGAAGATTAAATTGACCTCCTGAAAATGCTCTTTTCATTTAAACAGTTTATTTTTAACACCGGAAACAGAACATTTAGCACATTTAAAATGGCCTAAATGTGCCTTTTTGAGCAAAGGTAGAGAGTATGTTATATTTACGCCATCTCAGTTTGTCGTACTCAAACTTGAAAAGAATGCATGTGTGGTATTAAGGGTTTTCCATGTGAATTTTTGTTCTGTGAAGGGCTGATAGGTCTTAAAGCACTGAATTTTGTCTGGTTTGTAATCTGATAGTGTCTTATGACCAGTTAAAGGGAACCACATGAGTCAGAACATGATACTGTAGAAATAGATATTTATCTAGAAGATCATCTTGAAAGGCTATGACTTGTGTGGAACTAACTCTTCTTAGGTTGTTTAAATGTGCTGCCTGGACATGACAAACAGATACTTTACCTCTTAGATGTTTATATCCAAACAAAGATAAAGTTTCTATTGATGCTAATAGCCTAAAATAGTTCTTTTTGTAGGGAGAAGGGTATAATTTATTTTCTTATTTATTAATTTGTCCTAGTTCCTCCCCTCCCTGTGAGGACAGGAGTAGTAATTACTGGAAGGTGCTGGAAAATCCTTATTTATCTCTAAGAAGGATACTTGTAGTAGATATGAAGAGACCGTGCTGTTCCACTGGTCCTTGCTCTTCACATCATGTCTTAACCGAGGGAGAAATTGATGCAATTACCAGAAGAGCTGAAATGAGAAATGAGCAGGAAATTTGAAATCCAAATGGTAAGGTTTCAGCAAACTTTTCATTCCCTGAATGGAGAAAGTGAGTACAAGAACAAATGGACTCTCCTTTTTGAGTGCTTTCTGTTAAGTGCTGACTACCAGGGTAACCACATTTTTTCAACACTTTTCCACATTGGTACAAAATGGTTTTTAAATCCTTTTAAATGCTTCTCATTATCTGGAGAAATACTCCAGTAACTGCAAAAGCTGTTTCCTATGAAATACACATAAATATCTATTGGTAATGACTCTAGCCTTGTCTGATGTTTACAGAATTTTCGTGTTTGATCCAGATGTAGTGTATGTTTCTTAGGCATAACCCTCTGTTAAAGCATTTTAACTTATTCTTTGGTGTGCCCACAAAGTGAAATAAATGTTGCAAGAATGTTTACTTATTCAAGTGGCAAGCATGTGCTCAGGCAGCTGTTAAAGAGCATGAGTAACTTCTGAAAAACTAGAAGAGTGAAATCTTGGCTGCTGTTTTGTTCTGATAATTTTAAAGTGTCTGTAGCTTAAGGAAATTGTCAGCATTCATACTCTGGTCAGTTTGAAAGTAAACTTTAATTTGGGTGTAACTAAATTACATGATCCTAATGAACAAACATACTTTAAAAATATGTGTATCAGCTGAAAGCAATTAAAGGAATAGCTAATATTTACATTGCTCTTTTTATGTGGACTTAAAGGCCTTCTTATTTTGAAACAGAAATTTAGCGCTTAAAGGCTGATAGCAGCCCCTTTCTGGAAGATATGCTGGATAGCTTTGGTACAGGTCAGCTGTTGTCCCTGTTTCAGAGGAGTGATGCAACTTCCTGGATGAGCAGCACAGAAGATGTTCTAGCTCCTGGTGGTGTTCTGCCAGGAAGGGGAGTGCAGTTGTGGCAAAGCTCTGTAAAAAAAACCAGGAGAAGTCGAGTGTGTGTACACCTGAAAACCTGTGCTGCAGCATTTCCATGCATGCCTGCTGGAGGTGATGAAAACCTGACTGTCAGCAGAGGTAGGAAAGTCTTTGGAGAGGTTTATGCATTGCTTTGTTTTGGGAGAAGAGTTGTCTAAAGCTGCTTCTTGCATCAGAAATATTTGCTTAATGTTGTCTTAAGTCTTACTGACTTAAGTGTAGCACCTTCCAGCACTGGTTGGCTTTCCAGAAAAGTCACCACAGGCCCTCTGGAGCTGAAATCTGCTGCCACACCCTAAGGTTAGTACCAGTTACACATCAGTTCTCTGGATTACTGTCTTGGCCCTTCTTACAGAAACTAATCCTTAACTGCTTCTGTTGCAGCATCTCTTTTCTGTTTCATTCCCCATTGGTTTTGGGCTGCTTTCGCTCCACTGTTTCGTGCCACTTGGGAACTATATGGCTAAATGCTTGGTTTTCCAATCTCTGCTGCCCCCCTTGCCAGGGATCAGCACCTTTCCTGCTTGTACTCAGTCCCCTCCAGCTTTTCTCGAGGCTAAATGAGAGTAAGGAAGCTTTGGGTAGGAAAATGACTAATTTTTTCCAGAGACCAGTTCCGTCATTCAGCTGCCCCTTGTAGGTGACAGGGGTAGGTGACAGTTCTGCATCCATGGGATTATTGATCTTCCTGTGATTGCTCATTTTGCCAGTGTGTACAAAGGACATTGCAGTGGGTCACACTGGGACCAGGGGTGCTCCACTGTTTAGCAGATGAAGTAGTTAATTTCCCCTGAACTTTCCTGGGCAGTTTTTACTCTTCTGCTTTCTGCCCATATTGTTTGCACATGGGGGTCCCATCCTTCTCACTTGACATGTGACTGATCAGATCCATGGGATCTGGTGGGATCTCTAGCTGTGTATGCTCTGCATAACGCTGTTTTTGAAGCATTCCAGTTCCAGTTCTTGAACTGTTATAGTCTGAGTTGACCCTTGAGGCAAAAAAAAAACCCCTCTCTTTGGAATTGTTTTATCTTGTTTGCTCCTTAAAGAAACTCCTCCATCTTTTCTTTCTTTACTGAAAATGGCTAAAAATATTTCTGAAGTCGGTTTTATGTCACATGCATTGACCGAGGTGTCAAAGACAGAAAGCTGCATGTGAGGGAAAGTGCTAGGCGGCTTGTGGGAGCAGTAGGATTGGCTTTTGGATTGGGGCAGAAGGAGGAAAAAAAATGTATAAAGCAGAAATGGTGTTAAGTCAGCGCTCATTTATTTGGAGGGGCCTCGAAGTGCTGGGGACCAAGCAAAAGAAAGCTCAGTGCTTGTAACTGTGTTGATTAAGAGTAGCAAGTGCCATTTTGAGTAAGACTTCTGCCCTTTGAGAGTTGAAAGTAGAACTGAAGTTGAGTTTTGTGAGTTGGGAGAGGGAAGTTGGTTGCAGTGGTTGTTCAAGGTGCAGTTCAGTGTTTCTCAGCCGCTGGGTTGCAATTCAAGGGAAGCGGAGCTGGGGGTGTGGTGTAGGGAGGTGGTTGGATTTTAAGAATTTGGTGTTGGCATATCAGATCTCCAGACTGAAGAGTGGCTGCTCCTCCTGTACCTACAGCTGCCTTGCACACACCTGCTGTGTGAGGAAGAAGCTGGGGAGAGCTGGTTCCTGACTGCAGGGGAATCTGAGGGAAGACGGCAGCAGTGGTTCCCAGAGTGTGGCAAACTGAGCACGTTAGTTCTTGGCCCTGAAGGATTTTGAGATGAAGACACCAAACTCGAGGCAAAGGTTTCTGATGTCTCCTTTTTGTACTGGTGCAAGCTCATATTAGCGACAAAAGGCATTAACTTAAAACAATGTAGTCAAATGGTCTGGTGTGCAATTAATTTGTTTTGTGTAGACTATCCTTTTTTTTTTTTCTTAATTTGGCTTTGTACCAGCATGAGTCTTCGATGCTCTCCCCTGCTTCTTACTTCTTTTCCCTCATCAGGCACAATGGAGTAAAGGTCATCAGGAATTGCTGTAGGGCACATAGTGGGCATTGATATATCTGACAAGGTAATGACAGAGCACTGACATTCAAATCCTTGGGTAGAGCGGTGGGTAGGCAACACCTTTCTATTGTTGCATCTTCCTAGATTGTGAGCCGAGAAGGGCAGGCCTGCAAAGTGTCCGTGTACCCTGTGGTGCTGCCCAAAATAAATGACGTGTGCAGTTTAAAAAAAACACTTCTGGGTGTAACTGTGGTAATTAATGGGCTGTCGGTTTCAGAGGAGGCTGGAGATAAATCATTTGTGTTAGTCTGTGCTGGGTAAGCAGCAGGATCCAGTACCAGGCTCCCTGGAGCTCTCTATAAGCCACACACTGGTCAAAAGCTCTGCAGGAATGCTCTGGGTCTCACTGGTAAATCTGTTTGGGACTGGCAGCTGCTTCATTTTGCATTAGAACAGGAAAGACTCAAGCCTTGACTTGTAAATAAGATCTTATTTACCTAACAAACTGTCTTCTTACCCTACCAGCACTACTTGCCACCTGTCAGAATCATGCAGGTTATGAGCTAAGCCTTTTAATCACAGCTCCAGGAAGCAGGTCATGCTTTCACTATGGATTTGTTCAGTGAGAAGGTATTTTTGTGAAGCCCAAGTCCTGTCCTTTTAATTTTTCCACAGCTGAGGTGATTGAGGTATGATTTTCATTTTACTGGAAGGCACCTGCAAGTAAAATGCTCAGTAAGGGCTCCTGATTTGGGGCCCTGCTGGTACAATACCTTCCCCTTTGCTATAATTTTGTTTCTGACCTAGTTAAATCTAAAGCTTCAGGGCTCTACCTGGTCAAACAAATGTGGAACACACCTTTGCCAGCTGTGCTCTGTAAGAAATGGTGCCCGTTGTCTCCACAGTTTGCTCAAGAAAGCGAGAGCAACACAGTAATTTTAAAGAGCTCTTTATTAGTAACGCATAAACAAGAAATTGCATTTCAGTACCACATAACATGAAAACAAGCAGAAGACAATTCTGTTGCCTGTCTCTGCTAGAGCCGATGGCCCTGGTGTCCCCGAAGCCACACAGATGGTACATGCACAGTGACAGCACAGAAGCAGGGGAAGTTCAAAGGGGAAGGGTTTGTGCTTCAGGCCTGTTCGTGTCCAAAAAGTGCAACTCCTGCTTGGAATTTTTTTTCTTCTCTTTACTAAAGAAGGGAAGCAGCAGAGGGGGAACCAGCTTTAACAGAAATACAGCCCAAACCCCTTCTCACTATCTTTGTTTCGCTTTCTGATTCACAGGTAATGTAACCACCAGCCCCTTCAATAGGAACATGCCCACCTTAAATGTCTCAGCTGAAGCTGGGCCTTGGCCTCTGCCACTCTTGAAACTTGTGCCATGAGAGTGCTGCCTCTCCACGGAGCTGTGTCAGCTGAAGTGGTGCTTATTTCCACCAAACTTCAGAAGCCAACCTCCTGCAGAACTTACACCAACTCATGCCTGTGTCCCTTTAATGCTAGATTTAGCAGATTTCTGAAATCCAGTTTAACAATCCCACACTGCATTGTCTGGCCCAGGGCCTGTCCTGCAAAAGCCAAAGCATTGCTGGCTCCCATTGCTAAGCACTGGTGTCACTGGTTAGAGAAATGCAGAGAGGACCTGAAGCTTAGTGGAAACACCTACAGCTGCATCAGAGGCACCAAGAATATGTTTTTTTCATACTGGGTACTTTTATGGGGTTTTTTAAAAAATCAAATGTATCAATAATCAAACAGGTCTTTTTCAGCTGTGAGTTTACAGCAGTAGCCTGGCACCTTGAAAGAGTATCTGCTTACAAATGTATTTTTCAATTAGCTGTGGTAAGGTCTATTCTGAAGGGTTTATTCCACAGGGCTTCCTCTAGAAATGTTCTACAGAAACCACCTCGCCAACCTTTGCAGACAGCAGCAGCTCCTGTCCTTACCTCAGGACACAGAGCCTGGGCCACCTCGCATCTGACACTCAGTTCAGCCGGGCAGTGCCACTGCAAAACAGCCCGACCAGGGAAGAAACTGGAAAGTTACTGAATTGCAGGTTAGCGCAAATAAACAAACTAAGCACTGCTGCATAAAATTTGCTATTTGATACACTTTTAGCTCCATCTCCTGATTACACCCCATGGCATTCGTTGAGTGCAGACCTACCATGGAAAAATTCATTCACAAGTCTTTGCTTGTCAAAGTATTGCAAAGTTTCAACTCTCTGGAATTCATTTCACCTGGAAGTGGTGCCAATTGCTTTCAAGTACTGAAAGCAGATGGAAACTTGCACTGCAGGATCCTTTCAGCTCTGACCCTGAGCACTCAGATCTTCAGCAGCAGCTCTCAAAACTCTTTAAACAATTGTAACCACTTTGAAGTCCCTGTTTTTGCAGATGGGGACTCTGGGACACAGGACAGCTCACAGCTTGTGCCAGGGCAGCTGAGCAACATGGGCAGCTCCGGGATTTTTCAACATCAAGGTGAAGATCACGGAAGGCCACAGGCTGCCTCTGCTCTGGGTTGCTGGAGCTCACGGGTGCCGCTCAGCACGGGGGTTCTGTGTCTTTGTGTATCACATCAGGCTGAGCTAATGTCCCTCTGTCAAGGTTCTCCCAGCAGGAAATTCTGGGGAATAGTAATGTCAGGTACCCAAAAGATCTGAAGCACAGTAGTAAAAATCAGACAGAAACAACAAAAGAGGTTTTTGTGACTGGATTTGGTTATTCATAAACATTCTCAGATTGGCCTTAAGATACACACATACAAAGAAGAAATAAACCAGAGCAGCTCCAAGTTATCAACATGGCAATAGTATAAAATTTTCTGGTAACATGAACATAATCCATGTGCTGTAGCACCAAAGTGTAGAGTTGCAGCACCTTTCTCTCATGCCTGTTTACCGTCACTGTTTCGCAGATGAGACTGAGCTTGTTGGAAAGACATTCCTAAGAGATGTGCAGAGCTGCTGGATGAGGTAAAGCATGAAGGCAGCAATCGGGTTTAAAGCTGGAGCTTCTGAATTACTTTTAATCTACAGAGCATGCAGCCAGTAACTAACCAGGGAAGCTGATGCTGAACTTGCCTGGGGAAAAAGGGATGCTCAGGAGAGAAGAGAGAACAGTTGTGATAAAAATGTTCTCCCCACTTCTGGTTTAAAACCTAAAACCAATCTATCAAAAACCTCTCCGAAAGACTGCCAGCATTTCTCTCCCAATGACGAGGGAGGGATGGATGGAGATTTCCCAAAGCCTGTGCAACATGCAGGACAAAGGTGATGTCTCAGGTACAGCCCGCCAGTGTTGGAAGAAGCAGCACATTGGTAACAGAGGGAGTTGGCTGGAAATGATGACGAGGCGTTAATCACATCACTGGGGTTACACAAGCAGTTTTTATTGCTATTCTAAGGGTACTTCGACACGTTTTCATCCCTTCATGCAGCACAGCCAGTGTTCAGCTGTTATGCAATCATTTTCGTTAACAATTCTTTGCCAAAAGAAACATCTGACTGATCTTACAAAACTATGAAACCATGAAAAAGAGAGAGACAGAACCGTTAAATCAGCTTCCACATGAATAATTAACACAGACAAGGGTTGTAATGGAAAGGCATTTTATTTTCACCAGGTAACACCCCTCCCTGTATAAAGGAAGTAATGGAAAAAGGGAAAAAAAGCCCCAACAACTCCCCAAAACACTACTGTCACCATGAACACTTGAAAGGTCAGGTCTGAGAGCTGCAGCAAAAGCCTGCTTGCATCTTACATCACCGCTGTGAGGCAGAGCTGGTTTTGCATTCCCCACAACCAGGTTCACATACTAAACAAGACCAATGCTGCCAGAGGCATTTTGAGCTCCTTGGGTCTCCTATGATATATTTAAACAGACCTTGGGCATACTAATAAAGCTAAAAAAAGAGAAGAAAATAATTTTAAAATTCATGGAATGGAGTTCACTGTGCTAGTCCCGCATTCTTTTCAGCAGTAATTTACTCTAAGGTGTGCAAACTGTATTAGGGGGCCGAAAGCGTTAACTCTAATGGAAGGTAACAGCCAACACACATATAAATAAGACTCATTTCCTTTTTAAAACATCATGGGAAAGCCAATTCCCACTGCATGATTGATGGAGACTTCCTAAATATTAATAAATATATTACAGATATTTACAAGCTTCTGATTTCCCCCTCTGATGCTGATGTGAAGTTCAGCCTGTAACTAGGACATGCCAGGCAGCACCGCGGGATGCGCGGGCCAATGGCTGCAGTGGATTTGGGATGCTGGAGCAGGCAGCGAGGAGATGGAAAGCTAAAAATAGCTCACTCTGCAGAGCCAGGCAACCAGCGAGCTGAGCTCCTTCAGGCTTTCCGTGGCAAACCAACCTGCTGCTTTTCCTTGTGCGGAATGAAATGCTAGGATAATGCGGAGCAACTGTGCCAGGCAGGAAGGGAGGGAAGGGAAGCGGAGAGGCAGCCCTCCACACCATGTTTTCTGGAGCCTGCCACAGTGTGTGTCAGCAGCCTGGAGGGTTTTTCCCAGGGAAAAAGGGAGGTTATCCAGGCCTTGCCCCATGGCAGCTCTGTGTGAGCAGGAAGGAGCCGTCTGTACAACCACTGCAATGTTGTTCAGTGTTTCTGCCCTGCCCAGCACAGCAGGGCCTGGCCCAAGCCAAGGACTTCTGGGCATCCCAGGAAGGCACAGGCTGGATCACAAGGCTCTGCTGCTGCCCCAGAGCCACCCCTGGACACTGCCAAGGTGGAGCGGGGCAAGGCATGAAGGACTCATTTCCTTTCACACACTCAGGATGTACTTAGTCCTGCATCCTGCCTGCTCTACAACATCCCAAATTCCTCTCAAAGAGGAAAATAACCGTGCTGGATACCCTGCACCTCAGTGGCTTGAGGACACCAGGAAAGTGGACTGTGAGCAGAGGACTGAGCAATTGTAATGTGGCCGAGGCATTTCCATGAAAAAGTCATGACAACAACAACAACAGGGCAGATGCAAAGTGAGATTTCCTGCATTTCTTTCAGTCTGGTTTCCCTGGTGCATTGTGCAGCAAATGCACAGCCTGGTTTTGGCACAGAAACAAGAAAAAGTGCTGATGTGACTGAGATCAGGCGACCCTTCCAGCAACAGTGGAACCTTTCCCATCAGTCTGCCTGTGCTGCTCACCTACAATCCTACATCCTTATCTTATGCCAGTACTCCAGGTGCTTTAACATGCAAGACACTCTTCCAGAGGTACCGTGAGGAGAAGGCTGTGACACCTGACCTTACATGGGACAGCTACGAGGGAGAATCAGCACTGAGCCCTGCTTTTCCTGTTTGCATTGGTTCAGAAAAAAACCCCAATTTCAATAAGCCCTCCATATGCAAAAATTCTCATTTTCCAAGGGGGCATTTAACAGAAAGTAAGGATGGCTGAGTCCCTGGGAAGGTTCACAGCGACTTTTGCATGTGCTTTTCAAATCAGCTTAAAAGAGGTGATACAGATGGCTGCTCCAAAGGCTGCCACATGGGAGCTGACCAGCCCTGGAGCCTCCCAACCTCGGCACTGTGCCTTGCCAGGGCTGGAGGGGCAGTCTGTCTCTTGGGCTTTTTGGACAGGGGAAACTGTTTTGATTAATATACCTTTAAAATCATGTTATGGAAATCCAGTTCCAGCTACTTTGGAGCAGTGAGGTATCTCTCATTAATTCGAAGTATAGAAATGTTAATAAATAGATCTGAAACTTTTCTGCTATGTCATTCTATAATACACTGCTATATAGATATTAAATATGCCTCAGGGTATTAAAAAATTTATGAAAAAAGTTACAGTAGTTGATTTTCAAGTATTAATAACTTGGCTATGTTAGCTTGTTTTTAAATACCAAAAAGATCTGGCCCCAAATTATTGACTAAACTCTGGCTATGCCTGAATTAAAAAAAAAAAGTAGTATTTTGAATATAAAAAAAAAGTGCAAAAAAGCATGAGATGTCAGTTAACATTGTAAAATTGTTGGAACTTCTAACCAACTAGTCTAGCACTCCTTTGTGAGTGAATTAAAAAGGGGGAAAGAATGAAAGAAAGATTAAAGAAAAAAAAGAGAGATCGCTCCCAATCTGAGACGGCACTGTCCCAAATTTCAGCAGAACACGAATTTTTACAGCCAAGTTATAAACCCCAGAAAAAATGGGGTTACTAGTGGATATGCTGTCAGACAGAACTATAGCAGTATCTGTGTGCTCCATTATAATACAAATTTACACCTTACTCACTGTTTTCTCTGAGTAACCATGAGAACAATTGTACAGGTATTCAGTTAAAATTAGAAGCCTCCCTTATTTCCCGTCCTCCCCATAAACTGTACAACTTCGTCTACTACTAAAATTCACTGCTACGAGTAGTCATTATCATACATTCAAGATAGAAAGTTAACTACTAAAACCTGCTCAGGAGACACTCAGAAGGGCACTAAGGCTTCAGAAGTACAGCAGCTCGGGGGTATGGCCAACCACACGGGCAAAGAGCTTTGTCACCTGCCTGGCCCCAGGACACAGACATCGTAGAGTCCCGTGCTGAACCCTGATCTCAGAGCAACCCAAAGGGTTCAAAGGAAGATGGATTTGACCAGAGCTGCTCACACTTGGTCACACTGCCTCAATGAGAGCGTGAGCATTCCGAAGGTGGGAATGCCACTATGACCTACTGCTTGCTACTGTGCTAACACTGACACTGTGCTAGATTTGGTTCTCCATCAGACACGTGTTTTCAGCTCATCTCCTGAAAAATGATTCAAAGCATGGTTAAAAAAAGATTGAAAGCAAGAAATGGCTTTCTAGTTTCAACGCAGCACACGTCCAAAAGAGGCAGCGATTTCCAACTGTTGATTTTCTCCCAGTGTGAGCAGCTGACCCGTTGTGTATCATCCTGCACAGATCTAAACAGAGCGTTCTGTGTCTCCGGGAACTGTTGGAGTAGGAAATCCTGTAATCTAATGCAAATCCAAGCCAGTCAAGTGAAATGAAGCAAGGGAATGACAATCCGGTTCCATGGATGATGACCTCATGGAGACGAAAGCAAAGAAAAAGGCACACAGCTCAGATCTCATTGATAGTCCTTTCAGAGGGGCAGTATTCCGAGGTTCCTGGTGACGACATGTAGAAGGACTGTGTTTTCCTTTTTAACCTGGCTCGCTTGTTGGCCAGAGACAGGCTGCGCCGGCTTGAATTGATGATTTCGGAAATAAACTTCTTGCAGTCCACGCAAACCTCCATTGTGCTCCAGTCCTCCATTAATTCTTTGGGAAACTCTTCGTGGGACTTATCCACAGACTTGGACCTTGATGTCAACCTGAAAGGCAAAAGAGCAGGATCTGTCACATTTGGCAACTCGGCAGTGGGCTCCAAGGGATGCCTTCAGGGAACAGCGAAACAGAAAGGCCTGGATTTAAATTTTCCTCTCTCCTATCCCAAAAATTACATCAGGAGACCAAGCAGTGGAGAGGACAGCTTCTGGCTGGATTGGCAAGACTGCAGCGTCACTAACTGAGAGCATGTGTAACATTTACAATGTGGCAAAAACAACCTTACTAAGAACTAAAAATAGATGATCTCTTTGGCTGATCTACACAGCATCATAGCAATGGTGATCTGTGCAGAGGGTTTATACAGTAGAGTCCCTCAAAAATGAGCATTGCTTTTATATTTAATTTATTGGATTAGCTTTGACAACCATCTGTGCATAAGATACAAAACCAACAGATAACTTGATAATATCAAAGTGAAAAAAATTATGAAAATTGGAATTAGAAAAAATTAGGGGGGAAAAAAGATAAATCTGCGCACAAGACATCACTGAGTTCCCAGTCAGTGGTGATTCTAGCCTGCAAGATTTATCTCTGAAGAGTCCATTCACACCAGAAAAAGACATGTTAAGGATATTTTTGCAGAGGTACTACAGAAAAACAGTTGTCCCAGACTCGTATTACTTTTCACCTGTAATATGAAGAAGGTTTAAGACATTGTGAATCAAAGCAATGAGTAGAAAAGATTCGGCCTTTCAGGCTTCAGACACAAGTGAGCCCACGTTGTTTCTCACCTGCTCCGCAGGGAATGGTGGTGACTGGTAGAGGGTTTCTCTGGCCTCATGAAGCTTTCTCCTCTTTGCAAGGTTGAAGGTCCCAGTGAGAAGATGGGGAGAGTAGAGTATGGCTTCGATGGCAACCGCATCTGTTGGGAACAGCAGAAGGAACATGCAGCGTCATTACAAAGACTGCAGCTGCTTAGAAAGGCTCTAACCTTAAGTTTCTTTACTTACTTTTTTGCAACACTGTGAGCATACAGGCCTGTGTAAGAAAGCAAGAGCAAGAATCAATCCATTGGGAAAAATTGTATTTAAATCAAGAATAAGGGATAAATGTTTTCAGCAGTTAGAATCCTCCCCCGTTCTCCCCTTTAACAAACATTTTCGTTTTAAAAGCTTCTTCAACATAATAATTTCAATCAGAACACGAAGCCAAAAGCAAGGAGAAATGCTGAACAACAACTACACCTTAACTCAAAAATAGGGGGAAAAAAAAAGAAAAATAAGCTGATTTTCCTCTGCTGAGACTGAAACTCAGTGATTAGATCCAATAGATCTTCTGACCTTCTGTCTCACTGTTAACGTAAAATTTATCATTTTGCCTTCAAATATTGCTTCTCGCTTTTCCCCTGCCCCAATACTCAAAAACTAACCCAAAAGGTAAATTGCCTTGAAATGTTTTTTCCAACAACAGAGGTTGTCGAACTGTTGACTGGAGAGTCTGAGTAAATCCCATCTTGCTTTCCCATAAACATGAAAGAACAAATGAGTGTTTCTCTTACTTTTAGTCAAGAGTTTCAGCCCAAAGAAGCAATTTTGTCACTTAAGAAGGAAATGGTTTTGCATAGTTTTTTTAACACAGACTGTTACAGAAATAAACCCAATCACCAGGTATGCAGTGGGAATTTTTTGAGAGTTTCTAATGTATAAATCAGTAACTATTTATTCATTTATTAACAGCCATTCAATATTTACCTCTTACAGAACTGACAAGTGTAGGACCAGGTAAAGAAAGAAAACCTCCTTGTTCGACAGCAAAAGCAGAGCTAGAAGAAGAACAGAGGAATCCACAATGTAAGGAAAGTCCCACACGGTGAGAACTTCATCTACCAGTTGCTATCAGCAAGGTCACAGTGGAAGTACTACATCCAGTTCTGGGGTCTATACTTCTGAGATTATATTGAAAGGAAGGTCCAGAATTGCTTCTTCATGTATTTAGAACTAGGTCTTTAATAGTTTTACCTAAATTAAATACGTGCCCATTAACCTGATAAATTTGGTTAGAAATAAAAGCGAACAATTTTAATAGTAGGGTAAATTAATTAAAGCATCAACCTACTTTGAGATTTGATAAAAGCTCATTACTAAGCTTTATATATCATGACAATAGGCAACAGCTGAATCTAATGAGTGGCATTTTAAGATTCTGGTTCCTCTGCCTTAAATGTACTAAATCTTTAAAATAAATCTGCATACTAGACACAGGCAGGCCTGTAGGTAAGACACACAGTGAAGTCAAAATACACTTGCTGGAGGTGTTCAAGAAGTACAAGTCAAAAGTGGGAGAAAAGGACGCTGCTTCTACTGGTAAGTACCAATCTCCAATCTGCAGTTTACAGAAAAAGAGGCATTAGTTAATGGGTCTCTAATATTAAACCTCCTTCTGAGGTCACTTGTCATTTGACTTCTCCGAAGGCTTTAATTCCCTCTGTGCTTCATAGTAAGAATTCATATATGAACTTGTAGTTTCCTACTGCTGTCTGTAATTCCATTTTCTGGAACAGAAAAGTTAACGACTTGTGCAGAAGCCATGGGGACAGAAATCACCTCAGTCAATGAAGCTTAAACCAGACACATACAGATACACTCTGGTAATTGCAAATGCTACTGCATTTTTATAGACAGTCTAAACAAACAAGGTGTTTCCGTGAAAAGTTTTGATGTTTCTGCACATAATTCGAGGAATCTGAGCCATGTGTTACACATTTAGGGGGGATGTTTGGTGGATAACACTTTTTTTCTCTCCAATACAGGGTAAGAAACAAATGTGTGAAAGGGAGGCTTGTGCAACTGGCCTTCCTCAACACCCTTCAGAGCACAG
Source organism: Atrichornis clamosus (assembly GCA_013400975.1). Lineage (NCBI taxonomy): Eukaryota > Metazoa > Chordata > Aves > Passeriformes > Menuridae > Atrichornis > Atrichornis clamosus. Next base: position 23,838 of record WBMZ01013983.1, read on the forward strand.
ACTCCACAGACTCGGCCCTACCTTTCCTTTCTTGAGAGCAGTGTAGACATCTTTATATTGCTGGTACTTTTCCAGCTCTGCCTTCACAAGCACCTGACGGATGTGCATGACCTCCTCCACCGTCAGAGCCAGACATTCCACGGGGTAACAGAACTCCTCCTGGAAGCCAAAAACCCCCATATTATTTCAAAGACAAACGGCTTCTTCCAGACTTCAACCTAGACAACCAGCCACCTGGTTAGTAACTCCAGAAACAGGGGGTTTCTCCCTTCAAACTGGAATAGCACTGGCTCATTCATGGGCATCACATGAGTACCAAACCATCGGAAGCTGCGTAAGTGTGATCTAAATGGTCTTATGTTCAGCCTTCACACAATGACAGTTTTCTTCATCTTTCCTTCTCAAACCACTTGACTCTCCTCTCCATTTGTCTTTTATTACAAACATTTGTTTCAAGCCAATCAACATTCAGATTTATAATTTGAAAGGGAAAATGTAGTATGGTAGGTGGCACTATTTTATGTATACTGTTTAAGATATACATGAAATAATTTCTTTGAGACTTTGTGATGCCCAGAGTGGCCAAGGAAAGTTGTTAGTAGCCCATTCTAGCAGAAATTTTTATCCAATGGTACCACATCTTGGTGATCACATGATCAGAATTCCACCAAGACTGCAAAAAATTACATCAGTTCAGGAATAAAAGTTCTCCTTTCTGCTCCAGGAAAGTAACAAGAGCAATTTAAGCTTTAGAGAATAATGTTCCAATATCAAGCAGATGAACTGGTTACCCCGTGTTGCATTATTAATGGTAGAGGCTCAAATAGAGACAAACAACACAACTTTTCACTTATAAAATTTTGTGTCCGTTCTATGTTATGGCATTTAGGAGAGTATTGAGTGGAGAACTCCTGAATTTGGTACCAGGGAATAAAAAGCACCAACCCAATTTGTAATCCAGCCCAGTAGTTGATTATACATTTCCAAGAGAAAGACAGAAACCTCTGTGGGAACTCCCATCGCTTAATGCTTAGTGAACCTTTTCAGTCAGCCCAGAGGGGCTACTGTGCAGTAATGACAATGACAGGCAATGCTCTCTGAATAAACGAAGGCAGTTTCTCCTGCATACACAAAGACATGGCTGACAGTTTGGAGATCTCGTTTACAAATTGAAGTGATGAATCGGATTAGTACGGAAATGCTCCATTCCCATGTACTCAGAGGTCTGTTCTGTCTTTCCATCAGATTAAAAAGAAAATCTTTCTACGTTGCAGACCTGGCAAACATTAGCATTTAGGAACCACCACATTTTAAAAAACTGTTCTCTTACCTATCTAGAAAGGGAACACAAAGAAACTTCACTCTGTTTAGGGTACCCCACAAAAGACTAGAATTGAGTTAACTTTGTTAGATTTGCCAGCTAAACCTTTGGGGTATGGAACACTAGTTTTCTGGAAAGAACAAACTACATCAAAAGCAGCTGCAATTTGCTCTGAGGTGTAAAACTGCACAGCCAAAACAAAGTATCTTCTGTTCCTTATGAGCAACTTTACAGCTAACCAGCAGCTCTCAGCATTTGATTCTGGGTTCTTTCCATAGCAACTGCCTTGCTATGGAGAAGGCACGGCTGAAGGCTGGGGTGACACGGGAGAGGAACTGGGTGGGAAGTGGGATGCATACAATGGCAGCAAACCCCCTCGAGTCTGCATCGTGGGGGACTGAGGGAAACTATCCGAGGTGAATGAGGCTGACTGAATGCTTGCAATCAACCAGAGCTTTAAGTCCTTTAGAAATACATTTCTTACTTGAAGCTCTTCCTTCCCCCTCAGGAACGCCCATTCCTTTAATTTACAGAATGATGACATCAGGGAATATTGCTCCTTTGAAGAAATTCTGTGGATCAGCTCTAGGTGTAGAGCACGTGCTAGGGGAAAAGTGGGGGCCTGTTGTCGTACCAATCGAAAATGAGTATCATTAAAATAGGAATAGCCAGCAGGCAACAGGGGAAACATAGAAAATGTTCACATGTTTAAATGCTAATGTTTTAATTCCAGTGGTTACACAAGGACAACAAAATGTTAATGCAACATTAAATGAGAGATAAATATTCTGATTTCAGAAAACTGCTTGGGGTTTGTTTTCCCTTGTCAAAATATAAATAAGTACACAAGAAAATCTTTTGTTTCTACACTACCTCTAAGGCGCTGAAATTAATTAAAATTATGCTAAGCACTGGCTAAACTTCATGAACAATGACACTTTGGAGTTATTGCTCAAACTTCCAACAATAGTCAGCACCCAAATTCAGCAGCTCCAAGTGAGAGCACTCTGCAATACTTGCATATGACAGAACATGGTAAAGACAAAATGTGGTTTGAATGGTCTTCATTTTCCAGAATTATACTCAATACTCATTTTAGTATTAAAGACAAGCCAATATGCTTATTTTTAAAGTATTTTAAAATACTATTTTTAAGTTTCCATGACCCTCTTGAGAACTGGCTTAACACTGACTATGCAATCATCTTATAAACACTATAGCTTAAGGTGTATATATGTAATTTTTTAACTCAGGAAAAGCAGGTAGTAAGAATTGCATATCCATAATGTGCTTTGTAGGTCACTCTCCGTGTACACACATCTAATAGGTCCTTATGACTAACACATTTTTACTCTTATGTATTCCTTCTTCTCATTAAAGGATGTCACTAGACATTCAAATGAGCTGCATTAGTAAATTGCAAAATGAACAAGCACAAGATTGGCCTCTAAATTCTGCAACTCACAATTAGTCAAGCACTCTAAACTCTTGTTCCTTTTGCAGACTAAAAGTTTCTAAAAGGTCAGCTGGGTATCTAACTATAAACTCTCCTGCAGTAGGTTTCACCCTTCCACTTATTCATTGAGACAAGAAAAAGAAGGAGAAATTAAATTATTCATGTTCAGTTCTACATAGGGGCAAATGAATTCGTTTTTCTTTTCAGGGGGTTTGCCTTCCTTGGTACCTGGCTATTAGGTATTCTGCAAGTTCTGATACCTAAGTGTGCTGAGGACCAAAACAATATGTAGGTTTTCAAGCACAGCAATTGCAAATGCCCTTCCATTCTACATAGTGTACCTTGGTAGAAACATAAAACCTTATTCTTTTCAACATAGTCCAAGGATTGCAACAGTTTTGCTGGATTTTTGCTGCAGGATCTTCATGTGCTGTAACATTTAAGGTCTGTCCCATTGATAATCTGGTGATGTTGCATTTTTAGTTTGCTGTCCTTTCAGAACTGATTTCTTTTCCCCGTGAGGTGATTGAAGACACACAAATATCCTACACATATTGAAATCAACGTCAATCAGGTGCAATGTCCCAGCCTAAGCTGTAATTCTTGCCACAGCTGAGGAAGTGCTCCCCTAGGAGGGAACATGCTGGTGAAGGTGATTTCCAAAGCCAGCAAAAAGAGGCAAACCTTTGCGGGTTTCCACCTGCTGGCAAAAGCTCTCTCACAGAGATAGTACATAGCCCCTGCCACCCCACACATGGCTGCTTCAACGGGATGAGAGCTGAGCAGAGAAGCTGTTTGCATAGTTGTAAAAAGTGGTCTGAAAGTCATCCTTGGAAATAAACTGGTTATCCTAGGAACCTGAACAATAGATAGGAAGCAGAGAAGCGAACGCTGTGTATAAATGAAACCATTAGCTTTGGTCCTCTGGATCATGAAAGAAGTTAACGATAATAATAATAATTTAAAAAGCAAACAGACTACAAAGGCATCCACGTGTAAATAGCAGGACACTGAATTCATCTCACTGATTAATCACCTAATCAGTTCACTACAGCAGCCATCAGGGCTGACACCCCCAAAATCTCTGAGCCACCCTGCCTTTCCACGTAGCACTGGTAGGGTGACATGTCAAAAGGACTATGGCACTTTTCCAAGTTTGTTTCCCCTCCCCACCTACTTAGGCCTAACTCCTTGTCTGATGAGATGCCAGTTCACAAAACCATCGTTAGTATGCAAGAGAGCAGTTTCCTGCTAATCCTGCTAAGAGATTGTAGCAAAGCCCTGCCTGGTTTCACTGGCATTGGGGGCTGTTTGCTGACGAGGCCTCTTCCACCTTGGAGAGAAACCAGGGTCACAGGAGCTGGTGATAAGAAATGAAACTCCATCAATCCTGGAGGAAGGGATGAAGAAGTGTGATGTCAAATAAAAAGCAAATAATACTCTGCACTTATTGAGAAGCATTCACTCTGGGAATGGCAATTTTGCATATGCAACATCTGGCACAGCCACTGGAAGAGGTTGGCATCCGTACAGGAAGGAGAGAGTTGCAGAAAGCCAAAGTGTGGAACTGGGCCAGTGCCAGCACATCAGAATTCATCTTCCAAAATGAAAAACAAGAGTGTTGTGGGACGTGCCTGTCACACCCTAGAGGGCACTATTGCCAAGTTAAAGAATTAGCTCTCAAGGCATCAAATAAAATAGGTTCTCATTAACAGAACATCATTTCACTGCTGGTTTTCCTTCTTTTTACTTCAAAGTCAGAACCAAGCTAGGTGACAGTTCTCTAAAGATTTAAAAAAAAAAAAAAAGACCCAAACAAACCAAAATTAAAAAAACCCCAAACACAAAAGAAACTAGCAAACCCTTTCCCATCTGTTCCAAAATTAGTCTGACTTATCTAATGGCTTTTTCTCCCTTTTCCATTAGTATTTTTCAGAGGGAATGGAATAATTGAATTAGCTTTTCTGGTATGGTTTTATTTTTTACTTTTTTATCTAGGCATATGTCAGTGAATAGACTGACAGAGAGAGAATATGTACGTGGACAAAAAGATTCTGGTAAGAACTTGGTTGACCTATTTAAAATAACAGCCTCATATAAGATTTTTAAGTTGCGTGATCCTCTGAAATACACGAGATTAATATCACAATGTAATACATTCAGATACACTAAAAGTGTGATGGAGCAAACCTCTCAGTTTAACACATGATGCTTTCTCCCCTCCTGCCTTTAAACTATTTGTCTGTGAATGACTCCAGGCCTACCAGAAAATAAAGCCTGGGCTTCCACAAGCAGTGAGTGCAGCAGGAGGTGACAAGACAACCCATTTTATGGGACAGTGCCTTCAAACACATGCTGAAGGAGCCCTCCAGTGTGGATCTGCTGCAGTATGTCCTGTTCCAAGTTCAGTTTGGCAGGAGATGTCTACTTGTGTTGTGCATTTATCAACATGTTACTACCTGACCTGCACCTGGAGTGAGAAACTACATTCCACTTGGAAGGGTGTAATAAAATCCAGCAGACCCTCTGAAAAGGAAAAACTCGTTGTGGGAATATTTGGAGGTATTTTTCCTGCTACTGATCAGCTTCATCATGTAATAGGTTTGGATCCCAGCCATCATCTCTTGGGCCAACAAAAACGCTCTTCAAAGCCCGTTAACACCACTACACTACCAGACAGGGCGAGCGAGTATTCCCTTCCGTTCAAAACTCGGATGTGTTTATCGATTTCTCTATTCACCAGCACCTCATGGGGCACACTCTGAAACCCTGCTGGTAGGAAAAGAGACAAGGAACATATCCTGCATGAAATTACAAAGCACTAATCAGTATGTCAGCATAAACGAACCAGGATTTCATACCCTTTGCTGTTTGTACTCTGTTGGAAAACAGTTCTCAATTAAAGCTAATTGATCAAATGCACTGTACTTTCTTTTCAAGCAGTAATACAGGTTTTTGCCTCAGTAACTTCAACAAAGCAACATAGACAAACCTTGATTTGGATTACTGAAAGAGCTTTCGTATGTATAAACATTGCCGGGCAAGTTCTTAAGGTGGGAAGAAAAGAAATCATTCAATTCATTCAGTCAATAACTGCAATACTTCCAACAACTAAAAAAATTCCCCCATATTCCAAAATAATCCACTGCTTTGGAATTGTCTCTATTCAAATGGAAAATCAGTAAGGTGAAGTTCATCAGTTTTGGTAACATTCTGAAACAAAATAAAGACACGTGGTTTACCCAGAGTCCTAATCAAAGTGCAAATGTTTTCTGAGGCACCTGTACCTGGGATTTTGGATAAATATGTTAGAGAGACAAAGTTCAAATCTTGATTTCAAAACGTCTTTAGTTGCCAAGAGCTGTTTCTGAATTGAGGAGTTTTCTTTGAGTCAAGTTCTAATCACACTGAAGCCAAGTTTTAATTTTCATTATACTCTTAGCATGCCTCTTTTTCTCTCTCCTACCACCCACTCCACTTACAAGTGACCTGGAGCTCTGTTTTGAAGGGGGTAGGAACTGTCTCACATTGGTTGGTGTTTCCTTTTCAATGGAGTGTCGTCTCTGAGGCGGCTGCCGTCTCTCAGGCTGCGGCGTAGACGATATGGGCAAGAACTTTGGAGGCACTAAGGATTCAATCAGTATAAAAAAGTTAGTTCTTGTAAGAGACACTCTTGGATAACATTGCTCAGTACTTAATCCAGCCACTGATTTGCTAAAATTCCTACTACTGGTGGCTGAAGTTGCACATCCATACTCAGGTGTTTCAGAATATTATTCTACTTATTTCACCATCATGCACAGAAAACACATGCACAGATTGCACATCTCATTACAAAACCTTTCCCATTAAATGTGAAACACTTCGAAACAAATGAAAAATATCGTTACACAGTAAAGCCTGCAATAACTGTGCCTCAAAAAAATAAAAAAAGACCAGATCTTGCCCTCTTCCCAATAAGTACTTATGAGGAGTACTGGTGATTGCTATGAGTATTTCAAACAAGTACATTCACTGCCACAGTGACAGAGATGCAGGAAACAAATTGGTCTTAAATTAGAACATGCTTCTGTAGCAACAGATTATTTTATGAGATGAGCATTGCTAAACTATCCCCTTCATTCACTTATGACCTCCTCTACAGCCCTACATCAACTTCAAGTATGAAACTTTCTGTTTCACAAAGATATCCACACATGGTGGAAGCTAATGCCTTCCAATCATTTATCACATTTGACCCATTCAGCAGGTTCTAGGATTCAGTTTGTGTTGTTTATTCAATTAACAACACTCAGCTTCAGCTTTCTATAAAAGTTTCAGACGAAGTTCATAGCACAGAAGACAACAATAGTATTTAAAAGCAGCCACTGGGCTCTCTCATAATAACTCACTCTTTCTGCTGCTGGTGCCTTCTTGAGAGGGGTCTTCCACTTGTGAGGAGGAGTTGCTGCTGCTACTTGCTGATTTGTGCACTGATTCCTCCTGTGTGGCAAGAGGAAATGAAACAGAATTCTTCAGGGACTATTTTAATTCTCTTACTGCTTGTTAACACACAGAAACCACAAGCTATCCAAGATATTTTTGACCATTTGATCACTCAAAGCCCTAGAAGAAGTCCTGAAGAAAACATTGACTCTGCACAGTACTGAGCAAACAGAATTTTCAGTGCTCAGTTTTTTTAGAAACTGAAATAAATGGTACATGGTTAGAATTTAGTGTATTTAACTATTGCATGAAGGAACAAGATCAGGAGAGAGGTGCATGAATCCACTGTAACCTGTTAGTTCTCCTTGTTGTATTCAAAGACTTCTAGGGATTTGTAGCCACAGCAGATATGTTAAATCAGCTTCACATCTCACACTAACAAGGAATTAGCACATAGATTTCTCTGGTCTCCAAAGGAATGAAAGCCACTCACACAAGTGACTCAGGTAAAGAGAAACTAATATGAATTTGACTAAAGTGTTCTCTAATTCCCAATCCTGCGTTTCCCCTTTCTTCTGTATTTAAAAGAAATCTCATTCACTATATAAGCCAAGAGCAACTCCTGCAAGATGAAAGAAAGTGAAATGGGCTTTAACTAACACCTTTTGCTATCTAAAGCATTTTGTCACCCAAATTATTAAATCCTTTGCTTTCACCAAAACCTGTCTTCAGCCACCAGATACCAGCAAAGACACAGACCATCACAGGGGCCTCCCAAATGAACAGTGCTGAAGGACTGAGCTTGAATGCACTTTAGGCCTAATGTCAGTGCTTTTAACCAAAGAGTCTTAACATCATTTAGGCTGTCAAGATTTACAGATCAAACAAGTGACCTGCTCTAAAATCCAGCAAGTGGCTGAGCTTCTCTCTCACAGACTTCCTTAGTTGTGTAAACCTCCACTGGCTGAAAGACTGCCTTCTCTGGTAACAGCAAGTCAGAAAGAAAAGCTGGCAGGATCACCTCCATGAGCACCACGCATCACAGGATGGAGGCCTCTACAAATTCCCATCAGGTGATGTGTACTTTAGGCTCAGCCCAACGTAGGTGTTGTGAGTAAGGACACTGTGACATACACTGTTCCTACCCATCTGCCACAACACAGTATTCTGCAAAGGGTCTCAAACCAGCCCACATCCCACAACAGTATATTCACTTTAACAGAACAATTGTGGCCCCACAAAACACTGGTGATGGGAAGCTTGTAAGGATGTTGAGCAGCACATTGAGCTACATCAGCTGTTTTACCTGCAGAAACCAGTACAGTTTAGCTACAGAGCTGGCTGAGATAGCTTTGCATATTGCTGCAGGGTTGGCTTAAAAGCCCAATGGAGAACTTGCATGACAATTGGATGCACTGTTCTTTAGAAGGGTTGCAACAGTGTTCACAAATCTAGAGTTAAACATTTAAGTTTTGAGAAGGACAATACCCCTGTACAAAGGGAACTACTCAACTTTTCACTTTGTAAAAATCAGATTCTTCTCAGTGGGAGACTGGTTTACCATTGCCAGAGAAGCTAATGAGCTAAAATGCAGAACTAAGTAAGCTGTTATTCAATAGAATGAACTGTCAGAGTCAGTGGCTAGGTATGAAAAATAGAAAGTATAAACCAACACAGGGAAAATGGAAGCCAGGAGTATGTTAAATTTGACATATAATCCTACTTAGACAACAGGTATTCTGGGTTTGTCATTTCAAATTATTTCTTCTGTGCACAAACATGTGCACTGAAAATGCTATTGCTGCCCTACGATTTCTCAAACACAGAGGGCTTTTTTGAGAAGGAAGTCTTGTGTAGGAAGTTCTGATCAACCAGTATATGAATTCTTCCATATCCATATAGCAACTGTTGACTATTATGGCAGACTATCTGACATTTTACGTTTCAGGTTGGATCAATCCAACATCCAGGACCATCTCCAGAGTGCCAAACAATTAGAATTTTATAGTTACTGAGAAAGCTGCAGCTTTAAAGGCCTTACCTTAAAACATCTGAATATATTATGGACATGATCTTTTGCCAGATAGCTGTAGCTTAATTAGAAAGATACAATTTTTATATCTGTATCAAAAATCACTATAAGATTGCTACATCTCTTAGCCACACAAAGTAAATGGCACTTCCTGCTCCACGCCCCTTGGGAAGTGTGATTTTAGTGGTGGTGCAGAAAAAGCGAGGACAGAAAGAAGGAACAATTCATCCAATATTGGTCCTTTCCAGCAAGTGGGCACAGGGGTTTATCAGACCTTCCCTTTCATCTCTGTCTGGCTACACTGAGTGTTGGGACACAGCCTGCATCACAAAACAGAGGAAAGAACAAAGGGGACACAGGGGGAAGAAAATGCATCTGCATCACAGCTCCTTTGGAGGTCCACAGCTCAGCAGTGCAGGTATTTCCAGCCTGTAATTTAAGGCATGACAGAGTCATAGTTTCACTCCCAGTGAGCAACTCTAAATAGGTTAAGCCCAACTCAAACTGCAGACAGAGAGGTGGCCGAGTGATTTACAGGCAATCAGAACAACACATACATTCTTCTGTGTGTTACATACAGAATAAAAGTCAGGAAAGAAATAAAACATTTGGACAGAGTAATCTTCACTTTCTTCGAATGTTCTGTGTGTTCTTCACCAGCTTGAAAAACCTCACCCAAACTCCCTTCAGTTTATTTTCACTATTTTAGCACTGTTTTTGAGCCTCAACCAGTATTCTGCTGAGCACCTTTATCATCTCAATTGCTTCACCAGCTATTTCTGTCGACTCAAACTAGTACAGCATCTATCCTCTGTGACAGCTCAGTGTGGCTGATTTATTTTCAATTTATCTTTTGCTGTATGTTCCAGAGCTTGTTCCATACCACTTTGCTTGCCTACACAGTATTTGCTAATCAATAGTCACATTCAGACATTTTATTTTTCCCCTTCCATAAGAATCATTTCACATTTTCTTTTAAATAATTTTCTTTTACTGACTTCTGCTCATTTTCCTGTGTGAAATATCATGATGAATTAGCTTTAGGATACATGGAACTACAGGCTGTAAATTCAAGATTCAGCTCTCATTGACAGATCTCAGTATTCCTGCACAGCTTCATCCATACTAACAAAACCACATATAGCTTCTATTGTAATTTTAAAGACTGATGAGTGATTTCAAAATGCAAATCTCTTCTGCTTTCAGAACAGTTGCATCAAATTATGCACCCACACAAGTCACCCACAGGATAACCCCAAATACAAAGAGGGCCAACCATTCACAGATCAAGAAAGTATGCAAAGTGATAAATTTCTCCCCACATATATTTCTTCCCAGCCTCCCATCTTTCAGCTTAGATGCCTTTGTAACCACCCTGTCAGGAAAACCCTCCTTTGCCATTTACAAGAGAGAAAAAGAGTCAGGGAAGACTGCTTTCCCCAGGCTAAAATTATCCTCTGTGAATAAACCCTGCCTGCATGAGCTTTCCAGACAGCTTAACTTTCAGAAAGGTCCAAACTCAATTAATAACACTACTGGTCCAGAAGACAAAGCTCATTCTTGAGGATGTAATGCTAGTACTTCCTGAGGATCCTATATAATGCAGCTTTGAAGCTAGAAAGCTTTGTAGGATTTTCTTCTTCTAATGTTTTAAAAAATCCTTAACTCTTCTTTTGAGAGAGGATGGATTCAAAATTATTTCTCCATCTGAGTGGTATTTGTTTGTCCCTATTTGTGAAATATTTTTGGAGTGTTAGTTAATCTTATATAGCAAACTAATGCACTGACATTTGCACCAAACTGCAACCCTCTGGCACAGCTGATGCTCTTTATTTAACAGCTGTTATGGTGAGGCTGGCCCCACACCTGAGTCCTTTAGTGACAGCTCCCAGCTCCTCCATGGGTGCCAGAAGGGTGCAGTGCATTTTCCTGAATTCCCAAAAGCTACATGCACACTGTGGACAGATACTGTGCATTTAGGAAAGTAAGTAAATACTGGTTTAAGGCCAAAATGAGCATTTAACCTTTTAAAAGAATATGCTCCTTTTTGAGGTCTGATCTAATATTTTTGAAGTTCCGTGGGCTGACAAAGCAGCCATGGAAAATTCGGATTATAATCTGCAAAGTCAGTTCTCATCTGATCAGTTCAGCAAACTAAGAAGTCAGACTCAGCTCTGACAAATTGAGAAGCAAGTTGTGTCCTGATTTTTTACCTCTGAATCTGAGCTGTCAAGTTCAGCCAACGTGGGAGCCTTAAGGAGCCTCTTGCGCTGCACCGTCACTTGTGTGGCCCCGTTCTGCTTTCCTTGTGCTGCCAGGTCACCGTTCACCACAGAGGCATCCACTAATTTTCTCCCTGCCTCTGGCGTCGGTACATCTACCAAAAGAAACACAACAATTGGTGTTTGGACCTAATATGCATTGTGCCTTCTCAAATCTTACTGTCAAGGCAATACACACAAAAGGAAAAATATTATTGTGATAGTTGTATCTGTGCAATTGTTTTACTTTTAATGATTCATTGCTCAGAGAATTACAGGCAATGGCTTGCAGTATAGAAGCAGTATGAAAGAATGAAAGCAGTGGAAAAAGCAGCATTGCATAACACTAAAACCCAACCTCAGACCCACACCAATTGACTTTTAAAAAACTGCCTGTGTTAAACCCAAAAATATTCTTCCTTTAACATATAGTCTGTAATTGACTATATAATGAGTACCAGAAGAATGTACAACCATATCTGGGCAAGTGGGTTTCCAGTCAATCTGAAGACAACACCACACAGAAATTAGGAGGTTTAACATGGGACAAACCCAGTTTTTCCTGTGAGGACAGAACTGCACTTTATTCTGTCGTGTACAGAATAGGAATGAAAATGAGGTAAATAATGAGCATTCATCAAACATATGCACAACTCTTAGGCTTGCATGGTCATTTGTATTAAAAATATGTCTGTGATGTCAGACCTTCATGTAACAGCACAAACATCAGGTTCCAGCTCTATTTTCATCTACATGAGTTTTACAAGGATGTAACTCCACTGAGTAAATTACTTGGGATTTCTGCCAGCGTGCAATGAAGATGCATCTTGGATAATGTAAGCTTTGGGTCTGCTGTGCTTAGCCTAGCTTAGCTTAGACATTAAGATAATGACCTAACCTTTGATATTTTAGGAGAGCTTAAGAGTTTGGTCCAATAAATCAGTTTTATCCCTGTAGAAGTACAAAGTGCAGCATTCCAATCTGAAGAAAATTATGTTGGAGGGACAAGGAAGAGAAGCTTTTAATCTCCCATTTGCATGTATGTCTAAGCATCTGGTCTTTCCACAAATGTGTTTTACTACTCATGTAATTATAGGACTCTTTCCCCAGTCTTGTAATAACAAAGTACCTCCAGGTATTATAAGGTTAGGGTAATGATGAGTTATTATTCCCATTTTTATACATGGTGAAAAGAGGCACAGAAGGTCAAGTGACTTGTACCTTAGGTTACTGGGAGGACTATGACAGAGAAATGATATCACCCAGATATTCACAGTACCAATAATGTAAGTACTCACACACCATTTGGAGTCACTTACGTGGTTGCCCTGGTATACACAGACACAGTCACTCTGCTACAACACCATTGTTATGGATAAAGCCATGCTTGCATTAGGTAAATTAAAACTACAATCTACACAAAGCTCAGCTACAGTGGTAGGTGTGTTTAACAGCACTCTCACCACAGCAGCAATTGAAACAGACTAGGAAGAGGAATAAGTTAAATCAATATATATTTTAAAGAATTATCCATGTTATTGTTAAATGCTAGAAACTGATCTAAAAACGAGAGGGTGTGCATTATAGTTCCTCTATAAATCATACCTTCAACTGGAAGTATAAGAAAAGGCAATTACTTGGGCTATTGAAGTCATGGTGACATTCCAGGCCTATGAATCTGTGTACTACAGTGTTATTACTGCCTTCAGGACCTCCCTACAAAGAGCTGCAATCAAAGACTTAGACTCTCTAACCCTCAGTTCCTATCTTCAAAGGCTTTGCTAATGGGTGTCCTGACTACCACTATGGCTTATAGGTCATGGGGTTTTTTTCTCCTCCTGGATTTCTGTGAGCACAGCATGGGCGTCCCCCACATCAAATGCATTCCTGTTCTTACAGCAGCTCAACGCAATCCCAGAAGGGGACAGCAGGAAAACAAAACCCAAACTGCCTTCCCTCCTTGCTGCCAATGCCACTTCTTGAGACCTCATAATTAGCTGGTACGTAGTTGATTGAAGAAGTTCTGGGTTTCCCAAGTGAGCAAGAGAAAAACCTTTGCTTTGTCTTTCGGTGACAGAGGGTGGTTCCTGAACAGACTGTCCGAGGAAGCAGCCCCAGCACCACCCACACAGCCAAAGGCGGCGTCCCTTCTCCCCTAAACCTCCTGGGTGGTAACCCCCCTGCCTGATGGTAGGGAGGGTGAAGAATGGCTTGTAAGCACAGTTGGACTCACTGGGAGAATAAATGATGAGAAGGCCAACAGAACTGCCCTCCTGCCAAAAAAGTAAAACACACAATAGGTCTGGGGAAAGGAAAGAGGGAGGACACCCACCAGACACTCCCTAGCATTATGGCAGGTGATAGAATATGTTTTCACCTCATAAATTGTCTTCTGGTTGGTTTTGTTTGCTTGCTTTCCTTCCCCCACCTCGCCCCAGGAATTTAGACCTATTTTCTTTAGGCCCCAGAAACGGAAATTTCTGGTCCATTTTGAAAGAAATTTATGTAGTCAATCACTATCTATCTATGAAGCCTAAACCAGTTGTTAAAGTCAGGCATATATGAGTTGTTCACACATATTGCTGAGTTGCTCATATGCTGGTTCAAGTCTTCTTGAAATACCACAGAAGTTTTAGGGGAATCAAGACGACAATCCAACATAGTACTTGTTTTCAAGGTTTCTGCTATAGAAAATGTCATTTATCACCATTCTTTCCTCTAAAGAAAAAAAACCCCTGGGACTTTTTACAAGTTGCAAGCACTAAAGAATGATAATAAAAAAGCAATATTAGAAAACCATGCAATCTATAAAATCCATTTGGTCAATCAAATTCAGTTTATCATTCTTGCACTTATAGTACTAGATATATATCAATAAATGGATTATCACAATTTAAGGAAAAGATGGCATTTTTGTTTCAACAAACAGATTTCAAGAAAATTAATTTGTTCAAAATTAATTGTTTTCAAAATTAAAACCAGAATTTGTTAGCAGACACAGACCAAAAAATAATTACTTTGTTTAAGCTATGTTAGTGATCTACAGAAACATTAGTATTCATTCCTGGGTCACACATCATCATAAACAAGATAAAATTAATCAGGATAAACAAGTCAGAAACAACAAATAGACTAATACTTATAAATATGAATATGATAGAAGAAATCAATGGACAATTCTTAGAAACAAAACCTAGGGGTTTTTTTTAATGGATAGTAGTTCACAATCTCGAGTTCCATAGAACATTTAAATGTTTTGAAGATTATTTCAATGCTATTAAAAAAGGCTTGCGTGAGTAATAGCCTGGGGTTAAGATTTTATTAGCGACTCAGACATGCTGGGGGAGTGTCATTTCTCTGTGTTTTCAGGCAGCAAGTACAATGAACAGTACCTGCAAATTGGATGAATGTGTTTGGTTTCTTTTGAGTTTCTCTCTAAGCTATCATTACAACAGGTAAATGAAAGAAGGGAAGGTCTTGATTTGATTACTTGATCGTTGTGTTGGGCTTCCCTGAGTAGCCTTAAGAAGGGGGAGACAAAAAAACCCACCGTAGGATAGCATGAAATGCACCTTTATTTACATGTAAGATTATGTCTCTTGTGAAATAAGGAATTAAGCAGACCACAGATAACGTGCAAACCTCAGCAGTCATGTAACCATATGTTGTCTGCCTCCTAACCAGCTCTCCTTGGCAAAGAGTGACAACAGAAACCTGAATTTTGTTCTGTGCAGGAAATATACTCCTCAGGACTATAATTTTTTACACTGAGTTTAAAAGAAGGCTAAAATGGATTTGCAGAATTAATCTAGATTTACTTTTTGCTAGTTATGATGATAATAATATATTGGAAATATTACACAATGAATAAAGGTAACAGAGATGTGTTGTTCCTTTCGGTGGCCTTCAAATGTTGAATTCAAACCTGAGAACTAATAAATCAGTCTTTGGCTGGTCTTTGCATCACATGTGTTACTGTGTTATGTAAACTAAAGAGTTTACAAAGACCTGGGGGAGTTCCTTCCTCACACTGGTCTGAGGCAGAGATAATCTAAAAGTAACAATCCCCATGAAATTTGGGGTTAAATGCCTGAGTTTCCTTTTTCTTCTCTCCCTGCACACCCCCCGCACCTCCCTGCCCCCAAAATGTACACACTTTCTGAAATAACAACTTCAAAGCAGCAATGCACACAGTTTTGAGGTAAGAACTTGAGTGTTAAGAGTGGGAATGACTGATCCTTTGAGCTGCATTCAACACTGCATTGAAATGAGGCTGCTTTTAAGCTATTTTTCTATTAGAGGAGTGGTCAATGACTGTCCTGGTCCCTAGGTGATATCTGAGTATCTCAGGTAACTCACTACAGGTGGCTACCACTTGCTCCTTCTGTTCTACCAGTAGGAAACAGCAGTGTAAAAGGAGGTCTGAGGAGCCCCTCCTCTCCTCTTCAGGAGAACAGCAGGCAGATACACAGAGCCAGGCACTGTGACATACCAATGACACCGGCTCAGTGCCAGCAAAAGTCTTCTCAGGATTCTGCATCATCCCCATTGCAGACAGCATGAATAATATAAACCTGCACCCGTCCCTTAGCACTTAGCAGGAAACTCTTCTGTTTTTCAGCTGGTTTGTGTTTTTCTTGTGACAGCAATTCCATCAAGCAGAGAGCAATGAAAGCAGTGAAAAAGCAAGTGTGCAAACAGTGATGAAAGCACAGTACAGCCTCTCTGCCTCCAAAATAACGAAGAAAGTAAAAGCACACAAAGCAACAGCATTCAAAATTACTACTTATCTGCTTACTATCAATATGTCAACCCATTTAATTCGCTTGTACTGCTCATCTGGTGTCTCACATCTACCTAACTGGAACGTTATAATCATCCCAAATTTACTTCTAAGGACAATTTATCGGATCACTCAGTCACGCCGTATGATACTACTTTGCTGAGAACCACATGACTGGAAAAAACAAAACCAATCACGTTTGGGAGATGGATAAAGAAACTAGGAAGAGTTCTTCAGTGGTCAGTTAAAAAGAGCAAATCCAAGTACAGTACAGACTGCTAAAGCTACTTTCTCACAATAAAAATATTATGGTTATGAATGAATGGATTACAAAATATCGCTTGTACTGAAACAAAAGAGGGTGTCTCAGAATTCTTAGAAATAAAAGGCAAAAAAAGAAGCAGACAGACACATGTAGGAGGACAATCTGAACATTTCCCTTTAGTTGGTCAATGGCACATTCAGTTTTATAGCCTTAAAACTGAAGGAACTTTTGGCATATCTGAAAGTAGCAATACTTTTTTAAAACTTAAGTTTGCCTGTTTACGCTACTATCTAAGGCCCTGGGGACCCTGCAGCTTTCAGAGGAGTAAAACATGATACCATGTACATATGTAATTTGAATCCCACAAGACAGCTGTAGTAGCTGTACCATACACCAGCAGTGTAAGGTTTCACAAAAAGGCTTGAGCTGCATCAACAGCTTGTCAGCATCTCTGACGGGGAGAGCCTGTTCCTTCCTCTCTTCCACCCATGCTCATCACCTGCCCTCCTCAGACAGCTCTCGGATCATCTGATCAGATGGTAAGCAGGCTTAAGTCATTCAAAGAGCAGAAAACCAACCTGGTAAAATAAAAGTATTCATTCCTGGGTTAATGAGTTTAACAAGGTCCTCTTGTGAATAAACGAGCAGGACTGGCACAGAGGAGGAAGGAGAATCACATGCTGAGAGGGGAGCTTGGGGAGCAGAGGGAGCAGTGAGAGTCCCTCTTCCCCTCTCAGCAGTGGCAAGCTGTTTACTTTGTTCATCCAGAACAGGTAGCCATGCTCACAGATATATCACTTGTGAACTGTGCTCCCATATTACATAATTACTGTATTTTTTAGGTTACAGTAATCAAAAAACTTCTATATGGTCTTTCTAATTCAAAATATGCCACCATTACAATCAGATTATGCCTTTCTGTGAGGAAAATAAGCAGATGAGGGTAAAGGATGCACAGAAAAACTGAGGATGAGAACTCTGCGAAAGTCCCAGATGAGATGTTTGTAGATGTAACTCAAAGGAAGGAGGGGAGGTGGTACAAAGAACATGGAGTTATTTGGAGACCTTTTCCGTGAGTCACCCAGGGGAAATTAGGTAAGAGCTAGCTCTCTCCTCTGCAGACAATCCTTAGAGGCTGCTGTCAAATATTTCCAACATCAATGATGGAAATTTTGGGCCTGAGCAGCCTGGAAAGTTAGTATTTAATGAGGCAGGAATTAATTTATTTTCTGGCTAGTAGGCACAAAGTATCTGACACTGCTGTCTCTGAAGTGAAACACGTTCATACAGTTACTGCTTGTCCTAACTAATGGCTCACTGGAGGAAATTTGAAATTTTACATTAGATAGTTGATGAAGGGTCACCTATTGAATCCTCTGTACCAGCTATTACCAGCAAACCTTATTTTACTAACCATTAAAGAAGGAAGGTTTAGCCTTTTTTTTGGTGAACATCTTTGATTTCATAGCTCACGAAGTTTTCACTGTAAAGACACTTAGTAGAACTGACAGTTGCTTTCTAGATTAGTATACATAGGTATATTTCATTCAATCTAGAAAGGTAGATGAATTCAAAGCCTGTTTTAGGATCCTGGTGAGAATGAAGTGCTGCAAAAGATGGTCTAGTCAAAAAGTGAGTGCAAAGACACAGTGGTCAGATTTATCAATAAATAGATCAGACTTGAAGGTGACACTGTATTCCACAATCCTTTTAAGAGCCTGGACCACCTTATTTTGGTTATTTATTTAAGCAGAATTCCAGCACACTATTTCAGGTGAAATGCAGATGTTTTCTATACCTAGGCATCCTTTTGTGGCAAGGGAAATGTGGGTGTTGATAACTAATTAATCTAAATTTATTTTCACTGACCATATCTTGGAAGAATCCCTTCAAGTTTCTTTTTTAAATGGGAATTCAACAAACAGATGGAACAAACTTCACAATAAGCACAATAACCACGTCAGGTGGTGTAGCACGTTTTACCTGACAAGTCAAAACTGTAAGACATGCTAAGAGGTCGCATTGCTGTAAGAAAAGAAACAAAAACAACAAAAAATGAAAACAATTCAGCTATTAGAAAAGCAAAGGGAGAACGAAAACAGAAGATCAACTCCACTTGAGACATTTTGGACTCTCTTGCTTAAATCCAAAATGTGTCAGACATACTACTGCTTTACTGTAGTAAAGCTCAAAGTCTGAAAACTACAGTAGTATAAATGGAACTTGCAAACAGAGCAATTATAAATATATGAGTAGTAAATTGAGATCTTTGGAATTCAATAAATCAAATATCAAAACAAGGGACAAATATCTTAAAAATTTAATATTTTCAAATAAAATGCCATGAAAGAGAAAAAGGGAAATGGGGGTTGGAGAGAGAGAGAGAGAGAGAAGAGAGAGAGAGAGAGAGAGAGAAATGCTAGAAAAAAAAAATTGAAAGCACAAAGCCACATTTCACACAAGTTTCAGTGACCTGAAATAAAGATACTTCTAATTTTTTTAAGCATAATCTCTAATGATTATAATTAAACTAATAAAGAGAGACACTCAAGCTAAGCTTGAGCAGTAGTTTCCTTGAAGAGGATGGAAAAAAAGGCCAAACAAAATCTGATTTGTGCAGATTCTTGTTCTTTTTATAAACCTTAGGTGCACTTAGCCTTTAAAATGTATTTGTAATATTATTCTCTTCTTTCCAGACCTCTAACAAGCTTATAGTTAGATAAGAAAGTGGTCAAATGTTCTTTATTTCTAGAAAGACCTATCTATATTTCCAATTAAACAGAGTATTCAGGGAGCAGATACTCAAAATATTCCTCAACTGAAAACAAAATTTCAGTGCACTAATCTAGATAAGCAGGCCAAGCCCAGTAACAAGAATGTGCAAAAATGCATCAAAACTGGAATCAGTTTATATGTCTTACTTGACAGGTGATAAACCTGCAAGTTGGTACAAAAGGGCCAGTCAGCCACACATACCACTGCCTTAAAAGATGTTTATAAACAAGGTTGTACTGGGACAAGTTTTGCTCATGAGAATAAATCTAAGTGGTGAATGCAGTAGGTGGCTGACTCAGAGCTAAATTTGGGAGTCAGGGAATTTTTTCTGTAGTTCATTAACTAGACAACATCAGCCACAGATAACAGCTACAGAAACAGTATCTAAATTTCTGTCCAAACTTAGCATAAAGGCAAATACTTCTTAAAGCATAAGGGTATTTATCACCTAATGCAGAGTCCTACCAGAAGACTGATAAAACATGCACATGAAACAAAGTTTTCTCTAAGTTCCATTAGCTCCACTTGCTTGAGCCACAAATCCATGCTTTTAATTAAAAGGACATGTACCTCAAGGCTGTGCTTGTCTCGATCATTTATGCTGATGATTTTATGAGGTCATTTGAAAGCTCACTAGAACTCCTCTGCTCAAACCTCTCCCTCTGTGAGCACAGCTCAAGCCCATTTCCAAAGAAGGTTTAGATTGAGTGTGGCCAGCCTCAGCCTGGCTTTTCTCAGTGACAGCCCAGGGTAGAGATCTTACCTGTGCCTGTGTTGTGTAGAGCAGAGGGACAAAGCCTGTGGCTGCGGGGGAACACATGCCTTAGGGGCCCTCTGACCACAGAGCACGACCTGCAAGGGTACGGCCCCCCTCACCCAAACGTGTACTTGTGCTCTTGACTGTATAAACTGAGCAAAAAGGAGTGATTCTGGGACATGTGAAACATACTTTATGCTCCTAAAGATTTCACTCTAATGTGCTATTTTTTTCCTCCTTTTTAATAGCAACAAATATTTATGTCCAGATGGTGCAGGTGTCCCACATGGTGTTTCTACTTAGATTTATAATCCTTAAGCCTCATTACCTTACATGTTGCTACACTAAATTACGTTCAGTGGCCATTCAAACTGTATGGCAGGTCTATTTGTGCCATACTGGATGTTACTAGCATTACTTCGTTCCCAATTCTGCACAAACACATTCTTTCCTAAAGGGACCTTTGGGCATAACCAGCATAACATAAAATTGTGAGAAAGAACAAAACTTCATATGTCAACATAAGGAAAATTATCTTAAAGACCTCTGGTCTTTTTAATTCTTCATGCCAGCAGCTAAGATATACTGGGGAAAAAAGCTTGCATGTATCCCCTTTTACACCTCCATTAATATGGCATTTAATCCAACCATTCACTGGATTTAAGAGGAACTACCACAGTTCCAAAATACAAAAATTTAATTCTTTAACAACAAGTGAAGAATTGGTGCAGGACAGGTATCCCTCATTGGAGGCCATGCCCTGAAATCAGTCCAGAATTCCTAACCAGTAGCAGTTCAAAATTTAACACTGGTTTTAGAAACTGTTTACTAACTGGGTTTGATGCCATTTATATCAGTTAGAAATTGTAAAGATTTATTAGATCAAGTTTGCTGCTCCTGAGATGACATGATAGTTTCCAGATGGAGAACATTTAAAACACTGAAACTGAATGTTTGAAAGAAAAGTAAGGAGTCATTCCACATTTTAACAAGCTCCCTACATTTGGAAAAATGTCTAGGCCTGTGAGAAATGTTAAGTGATACAGCAAACATAAACTGAATCAAAACCAGAAACTGGAAGGCCCAAAAAAACCAATATTCAAAGCATCGTGCTGTTACAAACGCACCCAAGCGTTCCCAAAACTCCATCAAGCACTTCAAGAACAATGCAACAAAGCAAGACTGATGAAATTGTTTTTCTCCAGAGACAATGGGTTGTCACAATCCACTTGAATCTGAACCAGTGCCTTTGAGCACATGTGGGAAGCACAAATATTTTTCAAAATGCCATGACAGAGAGTACATACGTGGATTATTCCACGCTTTTCAGCCATAAGGTTCCACATTCGCTCTTTAAAAATTCAGCTAGTTCAGTTTTTCTGATACAGATAAATACAGTACTCTTAAAGCAATCTAAGTCACTGTGTAAGACTGTATTTGTCATGTTTTTGTCATCAGGATCACTGAACTAATGTAAACTGGTGATTGCTGCATAGCATAGTATTTGTATCATTTCATAGTGGGCTGCTGAATATACACTGCAGAAATGAAATGCTCTGCAGCACAAGTCTGAATTATTTTCCCACTAAAACGATCTACCAACACATTTTCCCTAACTTAGAAAAGCAAGCAGAGATTTAGATTCAAAATAAAAGCAACAGAGTCAGTAAAGAAAATAAAAGCCAATTTAAAATTAAGAAGTCCATGATGCTAACAACAGGGAACAAAGAGAATAAATTAATCAAAAAATGACATGTAAAGAATACTTGCAGAAAGATAAGGAATACTGCACTATAAAGAAGCAACACCTGTTCCATTCTGAGCAAACATAACATTAACTATCACGTGCAAAAAGCAATACAATACCATTCCATTTATCTAATACCTACATTAAAAAACTTGAATGGAATCAAGCTGAACCATTCCGTTTCTTAGTTCAAAATGTAACTTAGCAAAAAGATTGCATAGCCCTAGAAAAGCCTGTAGGTTCTTTCCTTTTCTGAAGGAGTAATTTTATCTACAGTGACATCTGCACAGATGTAGCTCATATTGCTGCTTCTTACGTGGGAAGTTCTCTGGGGGTGCTGCAGGTAAAATCTGGCCATGTGCTTACCCAGCCTGCTACGCCTTATCTCATCAGGGGAGACCGGACGCAACTTCCTCTCTGCCTTGATCTCCTCCAGTATCCTTTCATGGAGGCTGCGTGGCCGTGGTGGGGTTGGTTTCAGTTTCCTTGCTGAGGCCTTGGGATAGAAAGATAATCATATTTACATTAAAAAGTGCTGCCTTGAAAGTAGATTTCACACTTTTATGGGGAAAAATGTGGAATGCTGTGATATGATTTTACACGCTCTCAATTTCAAACTTCTCCATCAATATGAAAGAGGGTTTTATTTTTCCCGATGCATCACGGTTTCCCAGAGATAAAGGGCTGCTGGTAATAACAGCTACTAACTGCTATGTGCAAGATACCACACACTGTCCTCTTAAGAGATACCATTCTGTATACAGAAGACAGTATTTTTGAAAGCCCATGGCAGAAAACATAATATTAACATATTTGCTGGACACTGAAATGCTTTAAAAAGCCACTGTTTTGTTAGGAATGAAGCTCACTGGATTACATACAGGATTTAATGGAGGTCGCGATCGGATGAAATCCAGGATTATTTCATGGGCACTCTTTTTTAATCGAGGTGGGATGTCACCGTTGACCTGGAATGGAGAAAGTGAAATATATATTGCTGTGTTTTACATTTGTATTCCTGCAGATGAGATCAATTGAAAACTCACAACAACCCTGACAGAGCTTGCAGTGTTCTGACAGCTGCACCAGACCTAAAACCCCACCAGTCCTGAGCAAAGCAACAATCCATATGCAGAGCACAGGACAGCAAAAAACACACATGGCAGCTTTTCAGCTTTACTGATAGCTGCAAAATAACCACAACTGCAGCAGCTTTAATCAGCAATACTTAGGGTTTTGAAATGATGAAATCAAACGTCAAGGCTGCAATCGTGTCTGTGGGAGAAGTACATTTCCTCACTGTAAATCACATATTTCTGTCGAGTGGGGCTGTCTGCTTTTTTGTATGGTTTTCTCCAGACACACAGACATTTCTTTCTCTGATACCTCATTTAAGACCATATACAAGACATCACAGGGAAGAGTAATCAATTCACTGTATGTACAGGAGATAAAAGAAGGCAATGGAATTTTTCCTATCATATGAAGAATGTATAAATTGTAAGCTGGGAATAAGTGTACGGATTTGCTTAAAAAACACACCTGTCAGGTTCAGTCTTCATAGAACACAATGCCCGAGCACACTGCCAGGGATGAGAGATCATCCTATGTCATCCTATGTCCTCCTGGCCCCTCCTATTACTACAGAGTAGCTGGCTATCAGCTCTGTCCTCCAGTTTGACAGAAATTCCCATGACATAGTATTTCTTAGACCAAGTGTCCCATATTTCAGCTTCTTTTTTCTTTTTTAAGGGTCAGATGTCTCACTCTGGGGGGCTCTGTTCATACAATCTCTGTAGCTAGAAAGCAAATGTAAAAACACGCCTGATTTGCCAAATCACATGCCCTTTTGCTAACCACAAGGACTGCTGCAATCACAAAAAGGGGTTTAAATGCCCATAAGGTCACCTGAATATGATTCCTAATTGAACTTCACCAATGCCATGCAGCTTCCATACAAACTCTGTTCACCTCAGACATGCCCATTTCCAGGCTAAGGCTGAGTAACAGCCTCCCAGAGAAGATTCATCCCTTTCCCTCTAAGAAAGCGGATGCAGAGTCCCTCCTGGGGAGCATTTAATTGCTTTCTTGAGGTCCCTTTCTGGAGATATCCTACCCCAGACATGGTCCAAACTCTATTTGTTCCACCCTCCTTAGTTTCCTAAGAGTGAATTTCATGTTACTTGGCAAAGAAACCCAAGCTGCTAAACTCTGCAACATGCATCATCTTCTTAAAAATAGTGCAGAAAAATTAAAATGGAAAAGGTTTATACTAAACGGTGATTTGACATTTCCTAGTGAGGAGAATACTATTTTAAGGGATGTGATTGATTTCTTCTGTTTAAAGACTGAGCAATTTTTAGAGGCCAGCATGCCCTGGAAGATTGTTAATGAAATGAGAAGTCTCTCTTCCCTGAGTTACTGTTCATCAGATGTCAAAGTTGATAGCTGAAGTTGAGAACTATTACCATCAGAACAGCCGTTTTGTAAACTGATAATCTCTGTTCCAGCCTTGGGGAACAACCCTTTGCATGACAATAGTAAATAAATAATACATGGCTCTGAGCCTTTCACCTCAGGGCACTCTAGGCACTGACTTAACGCCACCAGGGTATAATTAGTATCAGTATTACCATCTGATTGGAAAAGGAGAAATATAGGATTTGCTTAAGTGATTTTCCACAGCATACATGGGGAGCTGGTGGTAAGGCAAGTGGATGCTTTGCAGCCAAAAAGCCAAGAGCAGGAGCACAGGTGGCACACCCACCTTCTCGTACTTGGCATCCAAATAAGATCCTGAAATGAAAGATACTAAAGAGAAACTTTTATCCTCTCTGTTCACACTAGATCTATTTGTTTACTCAAACTAACTCTCTCTGTAATGAGCAACTTCAAATGAATCCTTTACTTTTACTTAATTAAAATTCATGGCTCTTGATTAAAGTCTAAATCAGAGATATTGCACAGATGCAGCTGCAATACACGCAGGGGAAAAAACCACCAAGGAACAAATGTATCTTTTTTTTTTTTCACATACCAGACTGGCCCCAACTACAAACCGGTATTTGAAAAAATACCTCAAAACACTGTAAAACCATTCTAAGTCTTCACGTGTGTAAAAGAGCTTTTTTACTACAGTATGCATTAAAACTGACGGTGTGAAGAAAGCTTAGCCAATGATTAAAAGAATAAAAAATAAATGTAGAGATGTAAACAGCTAAAGCACAGAAAAATTAGCATGTAATCATCTACTCACAACTTCCTACCATCACATTTAAATATATAAATATGGATTTGCAATTTAAAAAATAATGGCAAATGGTACTTAGTTAACTCTGGTTGAAGCCCAAAGCTTTAAAAATGGTTATTCCAAACAAGAAGTACATTGCTCGTAACTTTCAGAAAAATAACATCACTTATCATTGACATTCAATTATCTCAGCCATTTACTTGTTTCACTATAAAAGGTGTCAGCAATAAGTAGGAGAGTGCTATCTTTAAGTAAGTCAGCAGGAAACTGATAGCGTTTTGTACTATCTAGAAATTTTCATTTAAAATGAAATTGCACTGAAACAGACAGAGGGGACACACTACATTTCCAGAACTGCTCACAATAAAATTCTGTGGCGAATTAAAGTATTATAAGTAGGTATCTATTTACCACCTTGCATTATGCAGAGAGTAAAATGTTTCAGCTGACACAGTTGTTACTAAACATACTTGACACCCCACAGAAAGCTCAAGCAGCAGTGTCCAAGAATGAAGTGCACTGTACTCCCACTGCTGTTCCTGCACAACTATTGTAGAAACAAGTTTGTGATACCACATGATAACCAGAGTACTTACACAGAGTCACTCCTCTGAATACTCCTAAAGCATGATTAGGAACTGTAAAGCTCCCTGCTCCACCTAGGATGACTCCTACACTTCTGTAGAAACACGTGACAAAGGTGTAAATTGAAAAGCAGAGCTCCCTGCTGAAAGCAATTCACCACAGGTTAGTCAGGTCTGTGCGTAAGAGAAAAACGGACTCTACAATGCCCAGCTGGACAAACTGGTCAAAGCCCTTGCTCACATGCTCTGTGTCCTGCCTGAAGCATATGAAATCTTGCTAATAAAAATACTGTCCACACACAGCTGCTATCGCAATTAATCGAAGTACTGGAGGATGCTAAATACTGCAGAGAAATAAAGTTTTTTTAAAACCCCCAAACCAACAAAAAACTATGCCCCAGGATTCTCTGCTTAGACATTCAAATTACTGGATATATTTTATAACAATAGCTTCAACCTACATTTTCAAATTCTGCTTTTGCAACGTGGCCAAGCTAATACCACTACATGACAGGCGTGTGTGAAGAGTTCGACTATGAAGACAAGAGTGCTGTTACCTACGAAGAATTTCAATATTATGTAATGTAATACTGAGTTGGGATAGGGCATAAACGGTACCTTACAGACATGTATTGAGTAAGTAACCTAAAAGATACCAGTCACTGTTCAATAAGCACTGCTCAAGAAATACAGTGAACAGTGCATATCTTGGAGGGGGACAAATGGGCAGAGCTAATTGTGAATGACTGTGAAATTTAAAACTGTAGTTCAACACATATGCATAATAAAGAAAAATTAAGCCTGCAAGAGTAATTTAATTCTTAAGTTTCTCCATTTCCAGGTGTTGACCCTACCAGTGTTCACAGTTTTTAGTTTTTGTGGGAGTGGGTGCTCCATAGGTGAAAAAGGTATTCAATCTCTCCAGGCAGATATTTAAAGATTATAAAGTGCCTGAAAGAAAGCTATCTTGCTCCCACAACAATTGCAGAAATGAGGACTCTTGCCTCAGGATAGAGAGATGACAAACCTGAAATTATTTTCAGATGTACTGAAATAGAAATGCTAACGTCACTGAAACAAATGAAACCAGTTATTTACCAAAAGCCCAGATTTTGACATTTTACATCTTCAAAACATTTTGAATATTTGCACTATGACAGACAATGGGTGAGAACAGGCAGATCCTGTTACTGCTGTCCATTAGCACAACACTTTTGATGGTCTGAAACACCAAAATACAGCCTAAACAGGAACATCTGTTCCTTTCTTAATTTCTACTCAGAGTACTGAGCAGTCAGGGACAGATCAAGCTACTCTTTTAAACACAGCATCTTATTAATAAAAAGAACAGTAAAGATTACATGTTGCATCTCAATTACTTAAAAAATTTACTTTAAAAATTTACTGAACGTCTTGTTACCATTAGTAGGATACATAGTCTCACAAGTCTAAAACTACTACCTATAAATTTAAAGCAAAAATTACTTTTAATACAAATTTTACTGAACACAAATTTTGAGTGATAGAAAGAAACTGATCCATCTTTCCCAGACTGCCTTAAAAAGTCAGATTTAGGATCCTTGCCCTTTTCTTCTCTTCTCAAAAATCACAACGGTTTCCACTGATGGGAATATATATAATCAGTTTCAACCCATGATAGCTAGAAGATACTGTATCTATGCAATCTAACTAAACTTGTAATTCTGTGTGAATCCTTCAGTCTCCACACATTCCATGTCAAGCTGCACTTTTATTATTGAACATGCTTTGTACAATCTTCAAGCAGACCCTGCAGCAGGTTCCAGGTTACTGAATTTAAGGTTTCCATTAAGAAAGAAGTGATTTTTCTAACACAGTGTCATCAGCAGTTGTCAGACTAAGCCAGCAATTGCATCACGGACAGCCCTACAAGCACTATACCTGCAGCTGGTTGTAATCCCAATTCACATTCATCTCAGAGTTCACTTTGGACAATCTATCCAGTAGACAAGATAGGCCAAAAATAGATGCTTGCAGGGATTTCGTACAGAGTCAGAGTCTGGATGAGCAGAGCAGCAGCTGTGCCCCCAAGATGTACCACTTAATGAAGAAAATCTCTTTTGAAGAGGCAGGAGCTTGCTTAGCAGAAGATGAATTAAAAGCTAGTCTGACAAAAGCAAAATGAGATGACCCAGGGGTTCCCATTCAAACAAAACTACTGTCCTGATTGCATACAGTAATTAAGGTCCTGAGGGGACTGCTCCTCTCTTGCAGTGGGTAGTAGGAACACTTAGCACAGTTCTCTGAATTGTTAGGGGAAAGACTGAAAACATCAATTACCTGGGTATGTATTTTACCCTATTGATTTAACACTTAAGCAACATCTGCTGCAGAAAATAAATACAATCGGATAGTCTAAATCCAGATCTCGATTAGGAAAGTACTTCCAGCTCAAACATAAAAAGCATTTATACTACACACTTTCTGCCTCTCTCATCTGTCTCCCTCCCCCTGCTCTAATTTTTTCTGGTAGAATCACAGCTTTCTCACTTGCACAGATTACGTGAGGATTTGTCAGGAACGCAAAAATCTGAACACTGAATATTCTAAGACAATGCTTCTATTGTAACTAATGACAGGTGAAGATAAGTAAGTGTAGAGGTAAGTGTAAGGTATAAATATTGATATTGACCAAATACACGCCTCTAACAAAGGGACTGAAAATGTCCTACTAAGGATAAGACACCCTTTAGATCAGCTGCTAGCTTATCAGGACAAACAGCTGAATGTTGAAAAAAATGTAACCCAAAAGGACAGAAAGAACAGTGAGACACCAGTAAGTATCAAATGGGTTCTGACAAAAAGAGTTCCTCAAGTCAATTTTACAAGCACCTTTACGAGGATCTAGGAGGAGGAGACACATGAACACTGTCCAGCTTGCTTTGGCATATTGTCTTGACTTGACAGAAACCATAGAATATGTTGAAAATACTTGAGCTCAACTTCTACAAATGGAAGATTAAATTTTTTTACACAGATTATTGCTTGAAAATTCTTAACAGATCACAGTAAGGTAAGTGTTCAAACACTGTGATATAGGCAGATTTCAACCACTGTAGATTTTCCTTTCCCATCACAGTATCACTCACGGTAGCACTTAACATTCTGGAATTCCAAAAACTATGTTGTAGCTCAAGATACATTTTCTCTCCAATAAGAAAAGTCTAAAACAATTTCTCAGTGGAAAGCATGACAGGACTTTCATTGAGATGACTCTTAAAGTTATCACAAAACCAACAAAAGCAATTTCTTCAAGCCTATGATATGTAGGCATGTCTTCCAGAATTTTAAACACCTGCCATATAGAAAACAAAGTACACTACACGTGTTTCATGTTCTCCCCCTCAATGCACTACCTAAATTTAAGATGCCATATAAAACTCATGAACATTAGTATCAATAAGAAATAATAATTTCAAGATTCTCAGAAAAAAAAAAGACAAGATGATAAAAAAAAGAAAATAACATTTCAGATTTGACAAACCCCAGTGACTCTCTTGACTTACCATGACCTTCCTCAGGGTATAGCGTTTGGATCTAATATCATCCATCAGCATCTCATAGGGTGTGAGCTGATATTCTATTGGGAGTGGGTTGTACTGACGCTCCTGAACTTTCTTAAGTTTAACACCATTCCGTAAATCTCTCATCACTTGCACCCAAAAACGAGCCTGAAGAGAAAAGAGACAGAAATTTTACTTGATACCTTACCCTTGAATACTAGTTCACATTAAAACAAAGTTGTTCATTTTCCTCCCGGGACACCACCAGATACATACAGTTGCATTATTTTGTTTTTAACACATCAACCAAACCCCATTTTATTTTATATAAGGTTATTTTTAACACTCATGAATGCAACAAAACTTTGTTACAACTCAGCAGGACTGCTGGGTCTCACCCCTGCAACAGAAAAAGGATTTGAAATTCTCATACCTCATGTCTATATTCCCATTTTAAGTGTACTGCAAGCACATCTTTAAAGTTTTTAGATTTATAGCTAATACTTTGCGAATTAAAACGGTGACTGATATCCTCTCAGTACTCAACTTCGTTTGCTTTGTCTGTAAGAGCACCACACACTAACACTTCCCTCTCATTTTCTAGGAAGCAGAATTGCTGGAAAGAAGAAAGATTGTGGTAGATAGATGATTGGGAAATTGAAATCAAGTACTTATTAAGAACCTCATAATATTCCTCTATGAACTGGCAAGAACAGGACCTAGAAAATAAAATAAATTACTTCCTGGTTAAGAGTTTTCCTGTAGCCTTTTTCTTTCATCATTGGAGAAGCTCAGCTGGTGGCTCTGTCTTCTGCCTGGCTGTCCCCTGAAGGGCAGTCAGCATAACACCTGTCTAAATGTCCAGTCTTTTTAAACTGCAAAAGCTTCTCCATTAAAACAGTCTAAAGAAAAATACATTGCTTGGATACTTGTTTCATCTGTCTGCAAAGCAAAGTTGAGACTTCATTTGGTTCTAACTTGTCATGAATTACTGTTAATTCATGTATTAAAAAAACCCCAGGGACTGATTTTTAACATAGTATCATAGAATGGTCGCGGTTGGAAGGACCCAAAAGCTCATCTAGTTCCAACTCCCCTGCACTGGGCAGGGACTCCTTCCACCAGACCAGGTTGCTGAAACCTGTTCCTGTGCCTCACTACCCTCACTGGAAAGAATCCTTTCCTAATACATAATTTGAATTTTTCCTAATATCTAATCTAAATCTCATTCAGTTTAAAGCCATTCCACCTTGTCCTGTCACTAAATGTTCTTATAAAAAGTCTCTCTCCAGCTCTCTTTTAGGCTCCCTTTAGGTACTGGAAGGCTGCGATGAGGTCTCCCTGGAGTCTTTTCTTCTCCAGGCTGAACAATTCCAGTTCTCTCAGGCTGTCTCCGTAGTCGAGGTGCTCCAGCCCTCTGAGCATCTTCGTGGCCTCCTCTGGACTTGCTCCAACAGGTCCCCTTTTTATGTTGGGGAACTCAGAGCTGGACACTATTTCAGGTGGGGTCTCACGAGAGTGGAGGTAATAACACCTTAGTTAAGCTTTATAAAGAAAAATAAACTACCAAGAGTGATGCTGAATCACTATTTGTTGTCTTACCCAGTCAGCATTTTTTAGGTCATCAAGATCTGTGCTGGATTCATCACTTGCCTCTTTGTCCATTTCCTGAATCTTCTTCAGGTTCTGCCAGTGACAAGGAAATGAGTCAACAAGTGAATGGTGGCGTTACTCTCAAGTAAAACTGAAGTTTAATTCTTGACATCTGTTGTATCATGTTGTTTGGGTATTCTACTGAATGTTTTATGACTGGAATAGTAATACTGTAAAAGTAATTTGAAATACTATTTGAATTTATTTTCTTCCTTGAAAAGTTATCTTTAAATGCTGGGAAAAAAATGTTAAGTTTTGAGTATGAAAGTACTTCAGATAACAACGTCTTGGAGGAAAAACTATGCATGAAAATTTTAATACCCCTAAAGATGGGCTATGCACAGAAAAAAAACGTAAACACCTAGCACCTAGCAGTTCTGTTAAGCCACAACACAGAAAATATTACCAGCTTGATAAGGACCCGTTCATACCAAAATTACTGTTTGTTGAACTCAAGAGAGCTCATTTTTGCAGAAGGAGAAATAAACTATAAGAAATCCTTTACATTCAGTAGTGACAGAACTGCATATATATTGTAATTAATTAGTCTGTATAACATGGTATAGATTCTGAAATGTCAATAACAACATCATGTAAGGAAGAGAAACAGATCTTTCAAAGATGAAAACTTTATGAACAAGATCAGATCATGAAAATCTAGGAAAGATGGTGTGCAAAGGGGAAAAAAAAAAGCTTTCATACCAACAAGAATATGAAAAACAATTAAAAGTTACAGCAGACCAAAGAACAGGCAAGCATGCATACAAAAGGCTGTGACTTTATACAAATTATCTTATACATATCAACATCTGCATATTCAAAAGGCTATTTTTTTTGTTTACTTCTGTATTGAAATGTTTTGGAATCAGTGGTACAAACAATTTCTCAATAATCCACTTTGCTTTTACAGAGAGTTTCCCAGGAAATCTTTAACAATGTTTAATTTGGTCTGTTTTCTAAGTACTCACTAAATACTCAAATGGATAATTAAGTCCTCTGCTAACTACTTCTTTATTTTATGAGACTAAAGCAACAGGTCAGAGGTCTGACATATGTATCTATCGAAAGTGTATTTCTTACTTTCAAGCACTTAAGCTCTTCCTTTAAAGGGACTGAACAATCAGTCTCAATTCAGCTCCTGAGCTTTCCAGAAAAGATAAAAATAAGCATACTTTTAAAAACACTTTTCTCCTGGCAGTAGTTCCTAAACTGCCAACACATCAGTGTAAGAAATGGAAGCACTGGAAGAGTTCTTAACTTGCACATTTAACAATGCAAGCATCTACCAAACCTGGCTGCAGAGATAGGACACGTGAGTCAGCTACCACAGAGGTTTTGGAAAGAGACCTGATGGGTTCTTCATTGTCTTATTTATGTAAGTAACACAATTGCTTTAATATCATGGAAGAAATACTACCATTGCGCCATAAAAATAAAATACATAATTTACAGGAAGACTCTAAAGAATCATAAATCACCCACACTAACAAAAGCAGATACATCATGGGACAATGTGGGAACGTTTTAGCATGACTTGCAGCATCACAACAGGATACCTAACTTGGAAAGAATGTCTTTATGGAAATTTCTGTTGGTCCTGGTGCTGCGGTCAGCAGCCAGTCTGACACTTACAGGCAGCTGTCCTTTCCAAGGGAAAAATGGAAAACTGGAAAGAACAAGTAACATAAAGGCCTTGCTTATGTGTATTTTGCTATAGAGGGCTTCTTGTTTTCTGCATCATACAGTTGGAGTAATAATTTCAAATACAGTATCTGTGAACCGTAAATTACTTTCTTTCTTGCAAACGGCTAACATTTACTGATAAACTGCAAAACGTAAAATCGTTCTCAAACTTTTTCCTTTGCTTCTTTGTAATGAAAAAGATAACTTCAGTAAATGAACTCACAACTGTCAGTTTTGCACCTCCTTTCCATACCGGAAGGTACACATTAATTTTTAAAAAATTAACGTTTTCCAGCTGCTTCAACTATTCAACAAGACTCGTGGCAATCACCCATCTCAGCTACCATGTTCCCTACCATACAGTTTACTGGGCTGGTTTATGCCCAAAGGCTGATGCCTTTGGCTGACATAAATATTTCATGAAGCTGGAAAAGATTACAACCTGTTCTTCTTAACAGCAGAAAATAAGAAGGGGAAATACCCCCCCTGAGCACCTGAAAGATCTTCCAAATCAGGCAACCATCTAATTAGTTTATCTGGAACATAGCTAGAGGGGTAGCTTCCTACCCGAGAACGAATGCACAGGTGTAAGTGATGCTGGCTACCGGGCACTGGAGACCTGCAGAAGCAAAACCTGCCAGCCAAGAGATAAGTCTCCCAAAGTGCAGTTTTATGATACAAATGAGCTGGCACAAGCACAGGCTACTGCCCAAGCCGGGCTGCTTCTACTCCCCATCCCTGTGCCGAGTGCTTGGCTGTGGCCCTTGTACCAGCGTACACCCACTTCCTGGGGATAGTTCATTCCCTTCCCTGGCACCTGCCTCTGATCCCTAAGTGCAGCTCACCATGAAATTAGCGGAGAAGAGTAGAAAATAAAGGAATTTCCATCATTATAGAACTAACAAAGCTTTGGAAGACTGTGCAGAAAACAAACCAGCAAAGTGCTCTATCCTTGCAGGCAGTGTTTAGGAAGGCTTCTTTAACTCTTCTACACCTGTCAGGTGCCGCTTGGGAAGGGATAAACTCACTGTGACAAACGATTATGTTTAAACTTCTAGACCAAATGGAACATTAGGATTTTCCTCCAGCACCCTCGGCCAGCATCAGCGGGTTTCAGACTCTCTTTCAATCTAAATTATAGAAACCAACACATTTAAAATACAATAGACCTTTGTCAGAATTCAATTGTGTTCCAAAACCTGCAAGTAACCTCAGCTGCTGCTGCTGTAGCCACTTGCACTTACCCTTGGGGACCATGGCTTAAAGAAAGCTGTTACAGTATAATAAATACATGGCCTAAATGGATTTCCATTTCAGAAAGCAGAAACATCTTAAAAGTGTTTTTCTAAACGATCCCAGAACCTCAGACCGATACCACAGACCCGATTCACCTATTACGGCCTGGGCAGTAGTTCAGGAAATAAGGGTTGGGATGTGTAGGAAATGACTGTTTGAAGAGCGTTCACTTTATTTTAAACCTTTACACCATTTGGCCATTTTTTTAAAAGACTGCATTTTGTGACAAAAGCTAGTAATAAAAATATCAAATGTCTTCAAACCTCTTGCTGTGCTATTAAAAGCAGGCACTTGATTTGCTGCTGCTGCGTGGCCCACATTTGAGATGTGCTCTTCTGTGCTCAGTGACAGATGGGAGTTTATATAAGACTCTTGTCAGCACACTGCAAAGACTCTCTTCCATAAAATGCTCTCTAAAACACAATGTTTTAATGAATGTGGTATTCTAGGGAATTCAGATCTGGACTTTGCCTTTCACCAACTGCAGAATGCAATCTACTGCAGTTCCCAGTCTATGCTCTTAATTAGGAGTCATTTGTTCACTGATAAAATTGATTCTTACATGCTATCTGTGAAAATAATAAAATATTCTTGCACATCTAGGCTCAATTTAAATATACATAACATGCATAGATGGGGAAAACTGCTTTTATATACCTTCAGCTATTCAACTTGGGTTCAAATTTCAAGGGCTTGGCCAGCAACATTACTCTAGGTCTTTAAAGACCCCAAACCCATTTAATTCAAACTGGGAATCGGATCAGTTAAATCAGTCCCTGAAAACCTCTTCAGTTGATACAGACAAAGTTCTTCATATAGAGTGGTATGGGCTGATGCACTTTGCTCAGCTCTGGAGAGGGCAATAGTCACCATGCTGCTCAACATAGCTGGGGTTTAAGAGGCAAAAAACCCCAGACCAAGGGCATGTAACACTGACTGAGTGACAGTGCCTGCATCACTTAAGAAAATAAAACCAAAACCTCCCCTGCCAAACACAAAACAGCAATATTTTCCCTTATTAAAGCTCCTAAATTGAGGAATCAAACAGATCACGACGGGGCTGCAAGCCTGACGACAACACAGCTGCAAAAGTAGGGTCAGGGGAGGTTTTGAAGTGCAGGCAAAAGTGAAGTTGTGACCAGAAATGTTTGTGAATCAACTTCTATCTCCAGCTGTGCTGCCTGAAAATCCAAGCAGCAGAGTATTTGACAGCTTTTGCAGTCACAAGACTTCTGAGAGTAACTTGGCTAATGACTATTTCCAAAATAAGTTAGCCATTAACATTGTTTAAGTACCTATTAACTACCTCTATTATCATATTTTGTACAAATAATACAGTAGTATAGCCACCTGACATCTTTCATTAACTGTTTTCCAATTGAATCTCTTTATGGCATGAAACTTGGGAAAAAAGAAAGGAAAAATTTAATTTCTACACATGTACCTAATTAGAATTTGTATGTTTACATTTCCTACAAATTGGATTGAAATACATCCAGGCAGACTGAAAGAATCATGTTTTTACATCAGAAAGGACAGAAATGAAAGGCAACATGTTTTAAAAGAAGAGTAAAAAGGTGACAGATTGGGAGCTTTCTCTGAGTTCTACCAAAAACTTAATTACAAGGCACACTGTGAATAATGACATTATGGATGAGTTTTTGATGAGCATGGACTTTCACTACAATCAGAGATGTAGGCAATTATAAAAACATACAAAGTCTTAATTAGTTTTGGAAGGACTATTAATCTTGATGCTTTAGGGTGTACATCAAACTCCAAAAATTTTTGAGATGTAAGTCAATCCTACTGCAGCAGATCTGCCTACTGGGCACTTGGTATTTTATGCTGGCCAGCATCAAATGGTGTTTTTTAGCACCACCTGTGCCAGTTTTGGAGTTTATCACCCCCAGCCCCCTCATGAATGATTAGCTCTGCTGCAGGCCTGCATCACCTTTATTGGTGCCATTCACAGAGTCACAAAGTGTTTGAGGTTGGAAGGGATTCCTGGAAGTCAGCTGGTCCAAGTCCCCGGCTAAAGCAGGGCCACATAGGGCCAGCTGCATCATGTCCAGGCAACTTCTGAATGTCTCGAAGGACAGTGACTCCACAACTTCCCTGGACAACCTGTACCACTGCTCATTCACCCTCACAGCAAAAAAAGTATTTTCTGCTGTTGAGACAGAACCTCCCATGTTTTAGTTTGTGCCCATTGCCTCTGGTCCTGTCACAGGGCACCACTGAAAAGAGCCCAGCTCCATTCTCTTTGCACCCTCCCCTCAGGTATTTGCACACATTGATAAGATCCCCCTGAGCCTTCTCATTTTCAGACAGAACAATCCTGGGTCTCTCAGCCTTTCCTCAGCTGTTTCAGTTCCCCATCATCTTTGTGGCCCTTCCCTGGACTCTCTCCATTATGTCCATGTCTCTCTTGGGCTGAGGAGCCCAGAACTGGACCCAGCCCTCCAGCTGTGGCCTCACCAGTGCTGGGCAGAGGGGAAGGATCACCTCCCTTGACCTGCAGGCAGCACTCCTCCTAATGCAGCCCGGGACACCATAAGGGTTCTTTGCAGCAAGGGCACATTGCTGGCTCACTCAGCCATGACGTGCACATGGAACATTAACTCCAGTAGAAGGCAAAACCAGGCAGCAACAGGGAGCCAAAGGAGGACTAGGGCAGATATCCCTTCAACACAGCACGTTCACAATGTGGATACAGCCCTGGTGAATCCCTCTGTGATCCAGAGCAGCAATTTCTGCATTCCCTTGCTCACACAGTCTCCCTGTCTCTCTCAGCCACACTTGATGCCACTTCTGAGCAATGTGTGTGACCTTTTCAGATATTTCACAGCAGTAACATTTGTTTTATCTCATGGACATCACTTATTTCCACCTACAGTTCTGTCTATGGCCAGGTGCCAACAATGGTTTTTGGACCAGCCTGGAAAATATTAATCTTTTCTTTAACATGGGTCCATTTTTAGCAGCTATTCAAACTATCCTGCCCCTTGCCACACATGTGTGCTATTCCTTCACCTTGTGGACCATTTTTCCCCAAAAACAATTTTAAAAAGAAAAAAAAAGGGCGAGGTCCCCTTTCTGTGGGGTTTTCCTGCTGCAATTCTGAAAGCTCACTTCTTGAGATGAAAACCAAGCTGTACTCCATCTTTGTCATCAGCTGTAAATGCTTCAAAAGCAGGACACAGAGTTAGGAGGTCTTGGTAGATCAGAAGACCACTCCTGGATGGCAGCAGATGGTACCCAGGGTAGGTCTGCAGCAAGGGTACTTTTCACAGAGCCTAAGCAGCATACAGATGTTGCCAGCAAGCTGAAAAAAACTTTTTGGAAAAATTTCACCTTGCAAAAAGAAGTCTGATCAGATTAGTTAACTGAATTTCAACCCTACGTTTGGAGTTGCTGCTGCTATTCCACAGAAATATTTTTACTACTGTTACGCTAATTTTCAGTTGCTTTTTAAAGCTATTGTAATAGCAGTATCACATCTCTCTCAACTCTGGCCTGTCCTGTGCATCCACTACATTAATCATTTCACTCTCTTTAAGAACAGAAGTGCCATCTCCCTGTCTGCAAGTCAACTTTACTGCTGGCCTTTCACACACAAGGAATCAGATTAGAAATAACCACATGGCATCAATTATGTGACAAAATGCCTTAAACATTCTGTTTGACATCCACTGAGACGATCTGAACAGCTCACTCATCGCCTCATCATTTCTGATTAACACACTCACCCAAATGCATGCCCGTAAAACCCTTTCTGAAGCTACGCTCTATTTATTATATGACAGATAATGACTGGGGAGCACATGACTCCTCAGTATATATATATTAGTAGTAAAACATTTTACAACCCTATAGACCTATCCCTCCTACCTCCTGATCTATCCCTCTTGAAATTCTGCTGCTTTCAAAATCCTGACAAGTTTTTATAGGGCCAAATTGAAACCAGCATCACAACAATATTTTTTCCTGCCTCTTTCACAGTTTATTTCCCTTCTAAACCTATTCTAGGCTGTAGCATACGGTAGGTCAGATTTAATTCACTCCAAGCAAGTGAATTTCTGCAGACATAAATTATCCCTCTTCCACTACAGCGAAGTTAGCTGTTTCAGCATTTACTGAACAAAAACTATGAACCTCATATACCTGGGAAACAGATACCCAGATGCCCTAGAAGGAATCCAAGTAATTTCAAAGTAATTTCTATCCATAGGGAAGTTATTTTAAGTAATTGCAGATGATTTTCCCCCTGTTTGGTGTTTTTAATTTCATTTTGATCTCACATCCACAGCTGTGTCTAGGTCTGAGGGAATCTAAAGGAAGATCTCCAAATAAACCTGTCATTTTTTGAAAACAACTAACAGTGTAAAATTCCTGGCATCTTTAGTGTCAAACCCACAATATTACCCAGTATAATTTTTTAAAATGGGAGCTGATGTATGTAGCTCATTTTGTTCCCTCCAGTTATCTGTCAATGCAATCACCACAAATTCATGACAAAATTTCCTTATTGAAATATTCAGTGTTCATCTCCTTTATACCCAATACTTGTATGACAATAACAAAAGGAAAAGAAAAAAGGAATTTATTTACTAGAAGAGTATTTAACTGTACTCCTCATGATTTAAGATTCTGCTGTGTATTTGTAAAACAGAAGAGTATGTAAACAATACCACAGCTTTTACTGGCACAAACCTAATGTGATCATATGATCCCTACTTGCCTCAAGTATAAACTATAAAGGTCATTTTAAAATGGTGTAATAAGATTTACAGCATTCCACCTCATATTTTCTTCATATCTGTTTTTTATTTTGTAGGCTACAATAGTTTCAAAATTAAATACCTTCCAAATGTATAGTTAGATAAAAGCTGTAACCAAGCACCAAGCACATCATACGCCCAAAGTATTCAGATTCCAAAAGCTGTTTCCAAGATAATTTTCTAGATAATTTCTTATATGCCTACTGCGAGACTGATCCAGAGTAAAACACAATCAAAAGGTCAAGATTTTGGCCCTGGTTAGGTGCAGCAACAAAAGTCTTACTGATTCAGTAGGGCCAAAATCCCATCTACGAAGATTACTTCCTTTGACCTAAATGTGCTTTGAATCAACGCCTAACAGTCTGTGAGAGGCAAATGGTTTCTTTCATTTGGGATTAACTCATAGTATGCTCTATGGTGTGATCAGATGCTGTTGGGTTTTTATGCCCAATTATAAGGTGATTAAATAATTTGCAAATTCAAAATGCCCTTTCACTTTTTAAAATAATTTTTAAACGATTATTGTTAGGACTTGATTTTAAATGGTTATAACCCACAATATTTTACTTTGACACTGACAACAGAGATGCCTTATTACTACTCACTGTGGCCAAGATGTTCAAGAACTATTAGAAATATAATTCCTCTCTGAGCAGAAAGAAGAACTCCAAGGGGTCTTATCTTTGAGCTTCAAGATGGACTCTGCAATAGCTGTTAAATGAGGTGTTTCCAGCACAGGTCCCTCAATAAATATAACCAGTAGTTAAAAGCCGAGATATGAAATTACTGACGTCAAGGTTTGGGAGAGAGATTTAGCACGGAGACCTTGTATCCTGACTGGTCCCTGTAAGAGGGGTTTTGGATCCAGATGTCCCATAACACAGGCACTTCAGAAGAAAAGTGGTTCTTTAGCCATGCTGACACAGTCAAAATTGTCCTGGTATGACACTGCTTCAGTTTAAAAATTGCTTTCAGTTTGAGTAGGACTGGGGAAGAAGTGGAGGTTGAAATATGACCCTGTGCAGCAGAAAAAGATCTCAGAAAGACTCTCCCCCTTGGATGATGCATCTCAACCAGGAAGGGAAGAGCACTAGCCCCTTATGCTTCTGACTGGTTTGCATCTTTCACCATCAGTGTGAGAATAAAAGCTCTCTTGCGCTGCTCTGAGGCTCATCTGACCCTTTAATGAGCTGATCTAGCTCATTAACCTGACAAGGAATAACTCATTTAATTTTTGTTTTGCTTGATATTTGCTGGGTTTATTCCCTAGAACCAGAAGAAGGAAAATAGTGGGAGCATGTGTGCGTGGGTGGAACAGCTCTGCCTCTTTCAGCAGCAAAATTTTTAGGTCAGCTGTAAAATCTTATCCTGCTTTTCAAAGGTACTGTAGATCTTGACTTACAAAAGAATAGAAAATCCTTCAGGGATTTATTAAAAAAAAGAATTATGAAAGAGTTGTTACTTGACAAGTTGGCTTTGCTGAAGAAACCAACTTTAAGAAGCCTGTTTCCCTTCCTGCCCTTCCCCTCACCCACCAGTTTTGCAACATTACCAGCACCCGCACTGTTTTAACACAACTGTTCACGGGGCCACTCTGCAGGTCACTGAAACTATCTGCATTAAATGCCATCCTTAAAGTCACTCTTCAGCCAGACCTGTTAATTGCAGTGGTTCACAGGACGGCCCTTCAGCCAACAGTAACAGCCAAACAGGCAGTAAACATAAGCACTGTGACTTGCAGGCAAAAATTTTTCTATTTTTAAAGTTGGCTCTGCTGTGAAACCAATGTGACAGACAACAAGCCAGTCATACAGCAAAAGGTAAGAGAAGCTGCTGACTGGGGACGAAATACAAGCAAGAAGAATCTCAGATAATTCTCAGCAAAGAGAATTCTCTCATGGGAAGGAGCTAAGAAAAGACAGGCAAAGATCTGACACGTCACAACATCCCTGAAACACCAGAGAAGCTTTTAGACTCAAATATATTGCATACATGCGTGCAGGAATAGGTACATGTATGCAATGTGTTACCCTCCAAGAAAATAATCTGTTTTACTCCCAAACAGACTAGGCACAATTAATAACAAATTATGTGAGACATCTGTAAATGGTTACAGGCCAAAATAAAAAAACCCCCTCAGATCATTTCCTCAAGCATCTGACATTCCCTACTGGCTGGGTACAGCAGTGATTTTGAAAGCCAAATTCACACAGTGATGAGCTCAAAAGCAGAAAACATTCTCAGACTGCTTACCTCCTTTGCACTTTTAATTTTGGCCAAGAAAGTGTAGAGCTCCATTGTTTCAGCAAACAGAGCCCGACACACTGCTTGATAGTGGTTTGGCGCCTCTGATCGGGTTGGCAGGTGGGCAGCACACAGCTGGGGAGAAAAATAAATAACAGGATCAAAACTATGCCCCACTGCTTTCATTAATGCTTCAGAGCCTGAGATAACATGAAAGTGAATGCAATGGAGGGCACAAGCATCCATGAGACATTTCAGTTTAGTCAGAAATCAGGGTGTATTTCCTAAACCTTCTGTTCCTATTTATTTTATGATAAGAGTCCTAGAGGGATGGTAAGGGGACAGGCTGACCATGTTCTGGAAAACCAAGACATTGCCTTTTCATACCATTAAAAAAAAAAAAGAGAAAAAGGAAAAAAAAGACAACATAATTGTGAAGGGAAAACAAGCAAACTTGCTGTAGCAAATTTTGGGAAAACATACTTAATTCAAACCAGCTTTAACAGTAAGCGTTGTTTAAGTGTTCCTATTAATGTGTAAGAGAACTGTGTCCCTACCAGTTTATGAAAGGATGGAAGGTGAAGCAAGGAAAAAGCTACAGTTTAATCATCAAGCTGAAACTCTGATTAGATTCATTTCAAGCAGTACAAAGATTTTAAAAATCAGCAAGAGCCATGGAAGCACAGGCTTATTGTTTTACCTCAGGCATTCATGAACATTTCCAAACACAGGCACAGCTAATGCAAAGGAACACTGACAGATGCTTTCATATATGCTAAACCTGCAAAACTCTGAAAGCCTACTCAAACCACTAATAATCATTCACAATTACTGATAAGCAGTCAGTCCAGCACTGCTTTGAGAGTAAAACACGCAGCTCCCATTTCCAACAAGAGGAGTTACACTGACAGCAGCCTTTACCTCTCAAATTGAGAACCTTAATGGTATGAGCAACAGCCAGCTTCATGAACATGAACATCCAGTTTCTACTACTGTAAAATAGCTCAGCACAGAGGTTAGTAGATGTAATATCACTTTTCCCTAAATAAAATCCATCATCTGCAAGTATTCATCATGGAAATATTGGCTGAAAACAGAATACAATAACATCTGTAATTTGTTCCCTAAAACTTTTAAATTAAAAAAATCACAAAGCCGAAACTTGAGGATGCACATCATATATCATACTGATGTACATATAAAACCAAAACAAAATCTTAACCAAGGCCTTACAATTTGTCTTGTTTCTGTGGTTTTACAGAAACTATTTATTATAAATATATATAGCTACATTCAGATCTCCAGAACTAAAGCTTGAGACAAAAGCCTCTTTAGCAGAAGAGCCCTTAATTAGCCTAGTGGCACACTTGTCTAAATCTCCGCTGTTATTACAGTGAACGCTGTGGTTACAAGGGGCACAATGCATGTAAAGCTCAGGCTGCTTTTCCATATTGCTTTCCGTTTGATTCCAATCCATACTGCCACTAAAAGGTGCGGTCCTGT
Source organism: Atrichornis clamosus (assembly GCA_013400975.1). Taxonomy (NCBI): domain Eukaryota; kingdom Metazoa; phylum Chordata; class Aves; order Passeriformes; family Menuridae; genus Atrichornis; species Atrichornis clamosus. The sequence goes on from WBMZ01013983.1 coordinate 66,199, forward strand.
GGCCTCCAGCTGTATGAATCCACAGATGCCCTTATGCTGGCACCAGAGTTCATGCCCTAACTCAGAGAGGATTACTCATCCGGACAAAAATTAACAATGTGAAGGAAGTGGAGCAGGAGACAATTATTCTTCATGGCCCGGACACACACACAGTAGCCCAGGCAAAAAGGAGCAAGGAGAATGTGCTGCCAGGGTGAGAAGTGAGAGGAAGGGCTGAACAATTGTGTTTGGGTACAGACAGATTTAGATTGGCTCAATCTCATTGACAAGTTGCTTTCTGAGGCCACAGGCCCCTTGCTATCTTTTATTTCTTCCCATTAGAATAACAAATCTGAGCTCAGTGCTCAGATTTCATCAACTCCTTCGATAAACTTTTACAAGCACAATTGGGACTCCTGCAATATCCTGTTCTGACTATGTACTCCTATATATTTATCTCCTTTTAGTTGAGAAAAAGAATATATAAATATGGAAAGTCTGTATATATGTGTGTGTAAATTTTTACTCCTTCCTATATATTTTCCTTCTGTGTAGGAAATGCAAGGCAGACATGTTCATGAAACTGCCTTTGATCCCTACATTTCAAATTTTATGCTGTTTTACAATGGATGGCCAAAATTTTCTTATACTCTTCCAATTCATTATTTCTGGATAATCACAAGGACATAGTTGACAGTTATCTCCCTTTTCCTCCCCTCCTCCCCTCTTTTTCTTCTTTTTTTCTAATTTTCTTTGTTTTCTTTTTTAACAAACCAGATCATCTCTTTTGCAGATACAGGGAGAAAAACCAAAACAGATGCACCTCTAATGTGTGCAACAGTGATAACACATACAAAAAAGATAGATTCTATTAAATATTTCACTTAATGAAAATATTAGAACATTTAAAAGACAAAAATCTGAGTATGGTTAATTTGTGTTTCTTTCTCTCAATAATAACACGTCCTTACCTGTCTTACTATGTTTTCAGTAGGCTATTTCTGGTTATTAATTATAGTACAGACAAAAGGGTTTAATTCTAAAATACACCACTTACAAGAACAAGAATAATAGCAACAACTATTTCAAAAAAGTTCATAAAATGGTATATGTCTTCATAGCTGAGAATAAAATTTTATTATTATACAGACCGCATACAGGATTTTAAGAATGCTTTTTTTCTTTATTCAGAAATGTGTTAATTAGATATAATTTGCATCAAATATTGAGAAAGTTAATGAAATGCAGCGGTGACAAGTTCAAGCAGAGGATGGTTATAATATTGATTCTATTATTGAACACAAAGTAAAGCAGCAAAAATAAATGCTTGCTGCTGAACTTAAGTCCCAAAAGCAACCACATAAAACCTGATCATTTGGTTTGCAAACGTCAGGCTGCAGGTATTAAAACAGGGCCAGCAGCTCCTACTAACTTTCATGTTCTGAGAAATCAATCTCTGAGTGATCTTGTGTGAAGATGTATTACATAATAAAACTCCTTGTGGTAATATTAAGTCAAATGACCTAACATAATTTTTTTGGATTAGGGAAGGTAAGCCTGAGGAAAAAGGAAAATGTAAATAGGACAGACTGATGTTTTTCCCCTTCATTGTAATATATTGTACTTGCACGTTGCTCAGGATGCCTGACAAGCTATAACTTCTGCATGAAAAAATACCACAAAATCTAGGCAGGCAAGACAAATCAAGTATGAAGTCACTTCTAGCCTGAGTTTAGGATATTTATTCACTTTAAAAAATTTAAAACCTTTAATTTTATGGTAGTAGTGTTTGAAAAGCTATGTTACTGTAACAAACAACAAAAATCCCAGTCAGAACATTTTAATAACTGAGATATGAAAGGACAGCCACTAATAAACTCCTCCTCTTACCATGTCACAGTGGTCGTGGTGCAAGAAGAATTAAGATCACATATGTAGTCTTTTCCAGTCATTTTGAGGTTGTATGCTTATTCTGACACTTGCCTTTTCATCCCTTATGATACAACTTAAAACTACCCTAAGGGGAATGAACTCGAACAGTGCCCAGAGCTTAATAAAAGACTGTTTGTTCTGCTTCCAAGAAGTCTCAAAAAGTATGGCTCAAAACAGATTATGTGGTCTATGAGAACTGGCGAAATAGCGAAAATATTATCAACTACTGAAACATTAACTAGCTCAGTCTGTAAATATTTCCATTTGCAATCACTGTGAAGAGCTGGGATTTTTAAAATTTTTTTTTCTAACTGAGCCTATCCAAAACCCCAGCTTGACCCAAAGCATTCAGTCTTTGCTTAGATCACTAAGAAGATTAGAGGCTGTTTCCATCCACATTCAGGGTTCACAGGAAAAAAAAGGCATTATGTAAATATCATAGCCTTGCCAGCTCCTCCAACTTCATCCTCAGTTGACTAGGAAACAGGGTGTACCAAGCCAAAGCAGTGCTAACAGGAATCCCAATGTAACCATCTGAAGAGATCAAACAGCATTTCTTGCATTTGTCTAAATATATTCCAGCAAGGCCTCCATAAAATTACAAAAAAATACAACTGACTTGCCCACTAAAATGCAGGAAAAATTTGCAAAACCTTTTTGGCTAGATATATACTGGAAGCTTCATCAAAACACCTGGGCTGCTGGAATTAAGATTTCAAAAGACAAAAAGTGTTTCCACTTGCAATCATCTTGGGCAGAGGGCCTGTATGAATGCACCACAAAGAAGAAAAGGATTTCTTTTTCCCATGGGCCACAAAGACAGGCCATTGATATTATGCAAAACATATTACCAGCCTGCAAATGCCAGGCTTGTTAAGTGTTTTGAAAGCCTTGGAGTATTAACACAGACTTAAAAGATGTACTTTTTCTTAAGCAACCAGAAGAAATTACTTTAACTAAGAGATCACCAAATATGCAACTGTACTAGGATCTGCCTCATTCTCTGCAGTGTAGTACTGCAACAGGTTCACAAAATAAAACTCAGCTTGAGATGCCTTTCCAAGGCAAGGTTATTTTCTGAAAGATTTTATTTCTGTGAAGTTAAACTAGAGTTTGTGATTAGGCTGCGTTTTTTTCATATATATCCTTTTTCATATGAATATGAACTTCAAGGAGTCACATGCCTTACCAGAAATCTTACCAAGACAATATCTGCATATTTGTAAAACACAACCAAGCATTTTGCTTTGCTTTATTGTCCAGAATAACGTTAAGGGATGGGCTGTTCAGAGGGCCAAGTGTTTTGTCATGAGTTTGTAAGAGGTTTCTGCCTGCTTGGACCACCCCTGTGCACAGTACCCACAACTTAGGCACAGTGCAAGTTTTGAGGTGGCTTTCACAACGCAGGGGCCAGTTCACCTGCTTTCCAGCACTTTAGAGCTGCTCTCTCAAACCTTCCAGGCAGAGATTTGCCCCTGGCTCTGCCACTTGTAATTGCAGTGGGCCCAGGACCAGTTGATCTGTCTGATAAAGGATTTTAGGGGAATACTACCAAGGTAAGACTGTGATAAGGCAGAAGCGATGGGAGCAGAGCTAGCTATTAATTCACAAAATAAATTAACAGAAAATAAAGAAAGTATTCACAGAAAGTTACTCTTCACCTGCAGAAGTTAAGTAACTTTTTAATTGGTATTTTAAATGATCTTTTCCAAGTGTCACGGAATGTCCAATTACTTGATGTGTGAGCTCGTTGTTAATTTTACACACCCTAAGGAAAAGCAAGGTTTTGTTGAAACTGAAGCAAATTGCTAGCACCAAGCACATCTTGGTATTTAAGTGCTCTCCTGCAGTCTGGTAAGGCCTTCCCTTGTGCTGGTATTTGTTGTTTTGATCATATTTTTCATTGCTTTGGGGTGGACAAGAGAAGAAATACATAGTTCTCTACTTTTATGATTTCCAAATTTAATGTTTTAAGTGATCCTTCCCATAAAATGACTTAATAAATACAGTCTTTCTTTACTAATATTCCTTTCTAATATGGAACTGCAAATGTAGCAGCAAAGCTATTGCATTTAGAAATAACAGGTACAATTTGATGAAATAGTGGCCTGCCTTGGTTGGTTCTCTCTTTCAGGACCATAAAAAGAAAACAACCATGTAGCTGCTGAAACTAAAGCCAAAACTGCAAATGGGAATTAGATGTTGCAAGGATTGAAAACAATGCTTTGCATAGGATCTTGATCCTTAAAGAAATGTCCCCCTGTCTGTATCATATAATCGCCGTCATCATCACTAACTGCCCTCTGCTTTGCAAACTCTGAGGATTAAAGGCCTTGAGCAAATTATTTATACATATGCTGAAATGTCAAACAGGAATGGACTAACAAATGTTTACAAATGCCCTCCTGAGTCAAAACTTAAGTCAACATGGAAGTAAAGTTGAAAGACTCTTGTCACATGGGTAGACTGTGTTGGGAAATGCTGTCATGCTATTTTGTATGCTGTAGTTGCTTTTAGACACACAAAGCAAAACACAAGAATTCAACAAACTGGTGCACAGTTAAGGACTCCCTTTCACTGTTTCCTTCTGAACACAGTATCTGTCCTGACACTGTTTCCTTCACATACCAATTGCCTCGAGGTGCTGAGCACCATGACTGTTTTTCTTTCATAAAATCTTACACTCCACAGTTACTTGAAGAGTCTTAACTACTTTTCCATGCTATTAGAGTGAATTTAAGCAGTGATGAAAATGTTGATAAAATTTCAACAGACACCAACTACAAGACTAACACCTCACTGAACTGTCTCACTTATAAACTTGAACCTTTTCCAACAACAGACACAATTAAAGGTGAAGACAATTTGTAATCTGTTACATTTTTATGATACCATCTTTAGGTAAATTAGTTTTACAAATATTTAACATAACTACAAATGCTTTTGAAAGTATTTAAGACTTACACTGGTGTTAAGAAATGGAAAGCAAACTCCAGTATATGTTATTGACTACATTTGAATTTTTAAGCCAAATCCTGTATTTTTCATGCTCAGTGAACTCTATTCTTACTCTTTATTAGCTCTCTATGTATAGAATGAAGACCTTGACTATTGAAACAGACTTCAAATGAAAGTCAACCTATGTTTTTGTGAGCTGATGATTATTTCCACTGGACATTTTGAGATTCGGTTTTTAATGACTGACTAATTTTATGAGCTAGTGCAGACTTCTTAACAAAGCCGGGTTTGTATAAATTCTCATTTCTACTTGAAAACTACTAGCGCATTTTTACCCCTCAAATACAGCCCCCTGCACACAGCTGTTTCTGAATTATGTGTTAGGTGTATTGTTACACTGTCTTTACACAGAGGACTAACAACATCCTGCTTCTCAAAGAGGCTTGTTTCAAAAGAGCCAATTAACTGAAAACCAATTCTGCATTCTCTCTTAGTTTCAGAGAAACTGTGCTCTGTTGTTTCTTAGCAGAATAATGGAGGAATTAATAATATAAATATGCAGTAATGTGAATTTGCTAGCTCTCGTTCTTTGACTATTCAGTGGAACATCAATGGGATTATTCATGGGCGACGGAGAAAACCTACCATTTATATTTTTCCCATTTTTTTACATGCAATGTCAAGTCCTGCAACATTTAGCAAAACCACTAGGTAGTCTGTCAGCAACAACTGTTTTCTAAAGCTCTCTGCTTCACAAGAAGACAGCAGCTCATTGGGCAGCTCTCATCTGTACCACTCATGCATCTGCATTTCATGCAGGAGGAGCAGAGCAAAGGATGAGATGGAGGCATCTGGGTAAGAAAACCAGCTTCAAAAGCAGAGTAGAGGCGTAGATGGGAAAACATGATAAAACTGGATAATTAAAGGAGAAGAGGAGTGGCTGTGCATATACACAGGGCCACCTGTAGTTACTTAGCTAACAGCCCATTAGGCTGTGGAACCACCCTTCACATTATTAAATAACTTAGACCTGAACAACTGATAGCAAAGAGCTGCACCCCTGTAATGCCATTTTGTATCCTTGTCTGCCATGTTTCTCAGGCCCTCCTTAGGGCTGGAGGGTGCCTTCCACTACTACTGAACTAGTCCTTCTGTTCCGGAGAAGCAAGGAGAGTTGATTCCGCACCAGGATGCTTGGCATATGCAACCAAGAATGAAAGCAGGACAGAAGCCCTTCTTTTTTCCCCTCTCCCCAAGATTCCATGCAAGCAGATAAAGCAGTAATTACACCCAGGGTACTGCATGAAAAAAGCCAGAGTATCTCTGGAAAAACAGTAGAGAATAGTGAAGTTTTCAAAGAGCATAAATGAGAAAACACTTTTATCAAAAGGCAGCATAAATTGGTGGGGAATGACTCTCAAATCAGAAACCAAATCTCACTGACACACATAGAAAAGGAAGGTGAGAATAGGGCAGAAGACAGGCTGTATCAGTTTTTGAATAATGCCCATCAATCTCATCACTATACAGTTCAGATGTTTGCATACTTTCTAACTGAGAAATGATATATTAATGTAAGGCATTATTCACAAGCCACTTAAAATCCAATTAAAATATATCAACTAAAATAAAAACATGCACTTTCCTTGGCAGCAATTTACAGTTCACATACAGAGCTTTAAAGTGTATGTGTGTGTGGGAAGCTTGTTTGTTTTTATGTAGTGCTGAAACTTCTCTCAGTAGGCATAATAATAATAATAATTTGCTTTCATGTTTTGTCCTGAAGCATGAGTTTTTTATTCCTATCCAAAAAACAGATTTCCAACTGCATAGCCAAATAGACAGCATTACTAAACATAACAAGCTTTTAAACTTCACTCCCAATGAAAAAGTTGAGTAACTTCTAACCAGTCTCATTTTGCTTTCATTAGACCTGTGTATGGGAAGCTGTTCTACTCCTTCATGTATGCCTACTCCTTATTTGTAGTACCTTTGTCAGGGAAATCAGGTCTTGAAACTGGTTGCATGAAAAAGGCCTACAGAAAAATAGTTTCTCTTCTTCTTCTAGGCAAGTATGCTTAATGCTTTCCCTTAAAATTTATAGCCACTGAATCTACATTGCAATTGCCTTATCAAGCATATCAGTTACATAAATAATACTACTTAAAATATATGCCACTCTAAAATAGGTATGAACAAAATTATTTAACCCATAATTTATCAATTAAATAATTTTGATTCTAATATATATCTTTGCTTACTCAAACAGAATAGATATTCAATAAATCAGAACTTTAAAGGTGTTACTCTCTCCTCAGATCCCTCTGCTTGTAATGGCTGTGCCCTTTTTTGTCCTTTTTCTCTACACACAATTCATTCCTGGACATTGTCTCCAGTATGGTAATTACTAGAAATTGAATTACTTAGTGTCAATGGCTTTGACATACTCCCTGTACATAGGTGGGATTAACCACCTGTAGAGACTGCAGATGGTGTTTATACTGCCCTGAATGCTCAGAGGTTTGAGGGAAAGACAACTTAGCTGCTTCACTTTGGCTCCACACATTTCTTGCCAATGGAAGCAAAAGGAGTAAAGCCACCACTCTGTCAAGTATCCAAGGCCACTTCATGTATCCCAAACTGCGCTGTGTTTGCACTGTGGGACCTCTGCTTGTGCTGTAGGGGCTTCATTACAGCCTTGCAGTCCCTGCCTGCATGCGTTCTTTCACCCTTGTGCATTAGGAATTAATTTTATTTTGTCAGTGCATCTAGGGTCAATGCAAAGCCCACCAGATTCCTGGTCAGGAATCTTTTCTGAATGAGAAAATAAAAAATTCTGGATCAAAGCTATAGCTGACCAAACCCCATGTGATGCTACAGCCAATTTTACCCTGCTCTGTTGGTCCATTTGTACTTCTATCTACTCAAAATATCTTGGTCTCCATATGAACATTTAGAATGGACAACTGCAGTGAATTACTATGCATCTTGTAGTAATGGATAATTTTCTTGAAATCTTAGGTCCAGAACTCATAGGAATACATATGAAATATAACCTTCATTATTTCTAATTAAGACATTGTGAAGATTCTAATACAATTTAAAGGCTGACAGTTTGCTCCAATCTTAAAATATATTAGTTTTCTAACATCGTGACTTCTTGGAGGGGAGACTAATGAGTCCTTGCTTCTAAACACAGGCCTCAACACAAGAGGAGAACCCAAAGATGTAGAGCAAGAAAGATTATCTCTTGCTAATAAATTAAATACAAGAATATTTCTTCCTCTCCCCTGAGGTTTGGCTGTTCTTTCTAACAGTTATCTTGTTTATTTCAAAATATGCCACTTGTCTAAGGAGGCAAAGCCATGCACCTGGACCAATATCTGACTGCAAAAACAAGCAGTTTGTTATATTTTCAAAAAAACCTACTTGTACTTCCAAATGCTGAGCATTCTTTTGGAAATTTACTTGTGCACTCAGAAAAAGATGCATTGGAAAACATATACATAGTTTCAAGTATTTGAAGAATCTTTCCAACCTTTATGACCTAGCTTTTAATTAACATAAAATAATTTTGCACTTTAGGTTATTTCAAGAACATCAGGTAAGTCTTACCATTCTTATCTGAGAAGAAACCTTGTAGAAACAAGTATGTTCCTCAGTAAAAAGGGTATATTCTCGACAGGGAATAGTTCAGGGAAAAATCAAACAAAAAACCGACAATAAACCCCCTACACACACCCCACAACCCAGCTACCAGCCACCTCTTCATTAAAATCTTATGATCTGAAGGGTAAAAGAGAAAATGGAGGGAGGCAAATCATTCTTCTAGTTCTCCAGTCAAGTGCTGCATGATTGCTTTGTTTTCAAACACAGCCCTTAAAATAATTAAACTATTTTGTGCCAAGTACTCTAAGGACCTGCACCATCGGTAATTATTTACCTGTTCTCAGTTACACATCATGAAAAGATATATCTCTACAAGTCAGGCAGGAACTCCCAGCTCAGTTCTTCAACTTCAAAGCTGCCCTTAAAACCCCTGGCACTTGCAGAGGCATCTACTACATGTTCACTGAAATAGATGCTTTTACATGATAAGCCTACCAATGCCTTCTAAAGCAGAAATATAAAAGGAATTAAACCTCTGGAAGGTAATTAATACTGTAATGACCTCAGTCCATGGAGAGTAAGGTTATCAAAGGGGTGATCATGGTAGAGCACTCTCCTGCAGGTACTCAAAGACCAATTGTTACTCTCGGACAACTCTTTTCTATACTGACCTTTTTCATGATAAAACCACTATTGAAGACTGAAAGTCAGGGCAGTTATTAAAAAAAACCCACAAGACTTTAGAACAAAGTACAGTAACTAGAAATGCAAACATATAAATCTACTTCAAACATTGCTTCCTTCAGCAAGATGAAAGCCCATTTAACAGCAACTTCATATAGAAGAACTTGATAGCAATGGATAAAGGGACATCCCTAAGACACTGGCAAAGTGCCTCAACTGGAGTTAGCTGACAGCTCTGAATTGAATTTAGGATGTATCATCACACCTACAAAGAGTGTGGTGTAAAACCGATGAGTGTTAAAACTTACAGACTGTTCTGCCAGCAAAGAATACTTAAAACAACACTCTCTTGTCAAAAATCTCAAAACTAAGTGTTTCTAAAGGACTTTTTTCCAGTATCCTTAACTATCTTCTGTTGGGTCCCGCAAGAAAGATGGCTTCAGGAGGAATCTGGGGGAGGTGGGGAAGGCGAGAGGAGCTCAGTTCCCTCAAACTCTGTGTGACACTGGCAGGGAGCTGCCAAGAAACCACTCTGCTTGCAGCGCCTTCATTAAAAGGCCTAGATAGCTGCCAAATTAACCTCAAAGAGAGGTTATCTTTATCTGTCAGAGTGGTAAAGAAAATTAATAATCCTTTTATAGTGGTAGGCACGTAAAACAATAGATATTAGTGGGGGGTGTCTAGTTATCTTGCTGGTTATCTCCCCTCAGCTGTTCACTGCCCTGCATCCAGGCAGCAGCAATACCTGCCAGGAGATTACAAACCTCATGAGTTTCATCTTCACAGCAGGAAGTGTCCTGAACACAACAGAAACACCCATCCTGTTTTACCTGCTCGCTTGATCATAGAGCCAGGCACGTTCTCTCTCTCCCTCTCCTTCTTAAGCCACTGGTGGCAAAAAGTGGGCCTAGGTAGGAAAGCAAACCCTAGCCATAGTGTTCTGAGGCACACTTTTTTGATTTTTAAAGGTTTCTGGTAAGGAAAGATTTCAGCATTTCTGCTGAAGCTAACACCATGAGGCCAAGTGTCTCTGGCAACCGGACTCTCCACTGGAAAGTGCCCGGCAAAGTGCCTTGGCTCCAAACACAGTAGGCATCATAACCAGGGCAAGAAATTGCAACGAACACCCTCCTTTGCTCACCAACACACTCAAATGTGGAAAGGACTGACATCACCCTTTTAAAATGAGCACAGTGGTTACTTTCAAAGTAAAGCTGACCACGTGTTGACCTCCAATTACACTGCTCAGAAAGAAAAATCAGGACAACTGTTTAAGACACCAAATGACATCACTTTAATTAATGAAACCTGTCTATCAACATAATTCACTTAAACACTTGTCACGTTCAAAGCTGCTTTAAAATTACTTTGAAGGGATTTACACAAACTGTCCCCAGCTTTCTTCATCAAGCTAAGGTGCAAGATTCCCTTCACTTTCTATACAGGTTTACAAGAAAATAAACACAAGGGCAAACACAAGGGCAAAATTAACTTATTATTTTTATTTCCAAATGAGTGTTGCCTAGAAAACATATTCCCTTTTTTTTTTACCTCTGAGCCATTAAAAATATTTCTACTGTGACACACTTCTTCTGTCCAGACATGAAAAGACTTATTAAATCATGTTGACTAACACTGTTCTGAACTTCTGTTTTTTCATTTTTTTTTTACCATAGAAGTCAAAGATTTTTTTTAAAAACAAACCCTATAGCTCACTCTTTTCGCTTAGCACAGTCATGGTTTTAAACATCACCCTGTAATCTTTCCTTTTTAAAAGGTGGATTGAGGATAATGATACATCTACATATGCAAGTGTATGTGACTGTATAAAATACATATATGGGGGCTTATTACACATAGCATGATATAATGGACTGATCAATGTGAACTGATTAGAAGAGGCCAGTTCATAAAGAGATTTGGCTTCATGAGAATTTGCTGATTTAAAGCAAGTGTTGGTCTTAATGCTCACATCAAGAAATCTTGGCATGCCAGAAAGGAAGAACAAATACAATTGCTCATTAGGATCTTCTTGTCCCAACTCCAAGCTTGCTTTGTCCTCATAGAAAGCAAACACACCCCTCCCCCTCCCAAAACGACAAAACCCCCCAAAACCCCAAACACAGAACTTTCTTTTGGCTTAAAACACCCCAAGTATGGTGTTCTTCCCTGCCATCATGAGTGCAATAACTACAAAACAAATGCCTGTTTTTTTCTAGTGCTTAAAATCAAGTTTCTAGTCTCTTTCTCTGAGATGCAAATAGATAAATAACAACAAAACAAAGGGGTTTGTTCTCTCTTCAGGGCAGAGGCAATAAAATGCCTCTGTTTTCCATTCAACCAAGCTTCCGAAAAGACTCTTCCTAGTGCCTTCTTTATGGGCTTTACACAAAGCAAACTGAGAGCAGGGTATGAAGCACTGCCACCGCGTGCAGCTGGTTTCCCTTAGCACAATCCCTGAGCTCCCTGTCCTTGTCAATCCCTCAGATAAACATTCCTCCTCAGAGGGTTTAGTTTGGGTCTCCAAACAACAACTACTCACGGTTGCTACTTAGCTCTGCCAGTTTGCTTTGCCTCCTCACGTAAAATCCCTGAATTTCCATGCCCACTATCTTTCTATAGCATCCAGGCTGGCCTACACCTTCCCTTCAATAAATGCTCTGCCAAGCTCAGTAGATTCAAAGAATTTCTCTCCTGTGAACACTTTATTCAGTTGCACAAATTAGTGTGAGTTATGAGGAAGGCTGCTAGATTAAAACCTTCAAATCATTCTCCAAAACTTGACATACAGGACTCACAGATGCACAAGCTTTGGGATGGTATGGCCCAAGTGATCCAGTGAGGCAAACCTAAAACTACGTGAGAAATGCACTGAAGCCATCACCCAGAAGAATACTGCTTTTCCCAATGTGCTATTTCACTAAAAATATTTACAAATCAATGACTTAAAATGCACGCAGGGTCATGCATCCTTCGGACAATAATCTTTTGAAAGGTACCCCTTAAGAGTGCTTCAGTTACAATACTATTTAAGGATGTTGGAACTACATGTTTTAAACAAAAACCTACTGTAAAAAAACCTTTTACTAAGAAATGCAAAACATATCCTGTCTTCAGACCAATCTCTAGGATAAATATGATATCCTGCCTCTTAGATTCAGATCTACAGGGGTCAGTACAGTCTAGGAGACATTGTTTATTTCTTTGTATCAAATGGCCTTATCTCACTTAAATATTTTTCTAAAATACAGCACACAGCAGTACACTAAGCAAAGGGGAGCAGAAAATAGCACAATGGGAGCACAGTAATCAAGAGCATACTGAAAAAATCACATTGATAAAAGAGAGCGATTATTACTTTTGACAATTAATGGTACTTTTAAATCAATTCTATGAAATTTCTTCCAAATGTTTAATCTTTTTTTATACTGTTACTGGCACTGAAATAAATGCACCAAAAGAAACTTTGCCTCAAGCCCAAGGCTCCCTCTTGAATAATTCAAAAGCAAGAAGATCACAGTGGCTTAATTAAAGGGCCCTCCCTCCATTTCTTTATTTTTCCCATGTTGCTGTTACAGGACAATATGCCTCTGCAAGGAATAAAGTAATTTTGTAGCATCTATGCGGCTTCCATTTTCTTTGGCAATGCAATTATATAATTTTTAAAGCGACTCTGAACTACCAATATTGACAACTGAAATGCATTGTTTTTTACATAACAGGTATCAGCAAGAAAAACATCTGAGCAAACTCAAATCCCATTATTTGTGTCCTGGGAAGAACTAAAAAAGGCAAAACTTCCACAGACACTTTTCCTCTTAACCTCTCTCCTGAATAGTGTGATGGATTGTGAGGCTCTGAGAAGTTAGGGACTCCAAAATTTATAGCAGACAAGCACTTGGAGACTCTGCCATTGGATCTTTCCCTTCAGTCTGGAAGACATTAACAGATTTTCACCCAGCTAAATCAGTTGGCCTAATTAAGAAGTTCTCCCCAATCCCATCAATCCTGCTTCTCTCACACCTGTAGAGCTACAAGAACACCTATACTGCCCATTTCAAACACGAGCTGCATATGCACAACATAAAAACTGCAGAAAAATGTTCATCTGCTGTTTCAAACATGTCTGTGAGCACAGCTACTGGGAATCTTCAGCACATAATACTACATGAGAAAACTCTACATCAATTTTGCATGTCACCATTACTTTACTTGTCTACTAAAACATGTATCCCACACATAATGTAAATAATAGAGGCAGTCCTGATAACATACAGAGGCCATCCTTTGGGATGCTGGCATTACATGGAAATCAAACACTTGTGCCTTACAGACATGATAGAAGATGTCATGTGAGCCTGTGTAAGAATTGCCTGCACTTTTAAAGTAGCAAAAGGAGCCTGCAGAGCTAAAATGCTGCTGCCAACACCACAAACATCCAAGGCTGCCAAGTCTACATGGGTGGAAATGATGGTGACAAGATGAACCTTCGCCAAATCCTAACTTAAGACAAGCTGCTGTCCTGGCTAATTTTTCTGAGCAGATCTACTGCCTTTACTAGGCTGACAGTGAATCCGAAAAACCCATCACAGCCTTCTGTACACTTACCAGGTTGAACACCTGGAGAAGAGGGGAGGTTGAGAGTTGAAGAGAGAGGCTCAGGCAGATCCCCTCAGCTGTGGCCAGGTCAGTCTGCATTGCCTGTCTGAGTGCTGGAGTTAATCCGTAGAGCAGAGGAGATATTGGTCCCTTTTGTAATGGTGGCTCTGTTCTTTTCTCACTTTGTTATGGGTCACTACAGCTTTACTGTGTTAATTGACCATTACCCTGATTTCCAGTCATTAGTTAGAATTTCAAATTAATCTGATCAAACAGAACATACCTTGTGAAAGTAAACACCCATTGATCTACTTTAGTCTCCAGGGCGTATTTTAGGCAGCACAGGCTTACACAGATTCTTTGATACTTCAGACATATTATTTCTAACAGACTGCTTTGCATGTTTTAGACACTTGCAGTTTTTAATGGGATAACTGGAGCTCTTTCATGAGATTCTGCATTTTATGCATTACACCAAAGAATCCTCCCCCCTGCACTAAAAAACTGAACTTCATTTTTACCCCTGTATAAATTTTATATAATAATTACAGCATAAAAGAGACAGGGAAAAGAGTCCTTGCCCTACTGTGCCTCTTTTAGATGCGTACGGGCCACACACAAATTTCAGGTGTATTCTAACCTCCCCATACATAAAAATAATCTGAACACCCCATCTGTGTTTCCTGTTTTTGTTGGACAACTCCTTGGATTCCTCAGACTATTTTAGACCTTAGACAGGTTATACCAGTATAATTATGTGAATTATGGGTGTAGGGGTTTTTAATCTGTGTAGATGTGTTACTGTGAGCCATAAATCATTGCAGAAAAGGTGATTTGGTTTTGTCTACTAGCCTGGGGTAAGATACTCCAATCTATCTAAGCCCATACTGATGGAAGGAATGTTTCCAAGAATAATTAAAGAAAAGAAAACAAAAAGCCCTTCTTTTTAAATGGAAAGACCAAAGTCATAAAGGACAACTTCATTGCAAGTACCTTTGGTATAAGCCCTTCATATCAAAACTCTATTATTATTGTTAAATGCCTTTATTTTAATACCAACAACATGAAGATATTGCTCATATGTTGCAAACACTCAAAAATGCAGAGAGAGACTCCTGCTTTATTTTGCACAGTCTGTCCTCAGCTCAGCTCTGCAGGCCTGCACAGTACAGGAGCTTCAAACACTGACTTCTTCCATGACTCTGCCTGCAACAGTTTACTCTGACAGTCCTTCAGGTGCACGTGCACAGTTGTTTGTGGCACAAAATAGATGAAGAAACTGATAAAGTTAAAGAACAAAGGCAAACAAATAAACTTTTGGGATGCTTTGACTACATAGATGTAGTCATGACTACACAGATGACACAGATCCCAGCAAAGGTGACAGCACAGACATGAGAAACACTATGTTTTGAATAAATAAACATGATGTACAAGGCTTGCTTGGACACAAGAAAAACAGCAGACTTACTGCATTTCTAAGAGAACTCCAAGTTATCTTAAAGAATGGTGAAGGAATAAGAAAAGGCCTGTGGATAGGTTCTATTCAGTTAAGATCTATATATTGCTTTGCTAATCCAATCTCAGGGATTGTTTTGTAAGAACCCCAAAGGGAATGTTTGAGCACATGCTCATCTCTTGAGCACAGGAGATGAGCTCTGGTCCTTGTGACTTTACTGCTGAACTCAGAGGTCCCACTTCTGTCAGTGCAGCACCGAGAGAAAGGATGGCCAGGACGTGTGCTGGCACACGTGTCTCACGTGCCCAGAGCAGCACCATGAAAGCCCACCTTCAGAGGCCCAAACTGCCCAGGGGCATCCACCTGGGGATGTCCTGTCCTGTCCACCGTGATGTGGGGCTGTGCTTACAAAATCACTTTGGGAGATTTTTGGGTTTCTTTCTAGCTGACAGTCCCCAAAAAGTTAAACTGCAAGAAAGGAACAGCCAAACAAGAACCTGCCTTCCTCAGAACTTAAGAGGTACAAAAACTAGAGGGCTGCACTTCCAGGGCTCCAAACAGATGGGATAGGAGGTTTCTCAATATTATAAAAGGGGTCTCAGACAGCACGTCTGTGTGGGTGACTGAAGATCCACAGGTAGAAGATCACAAATTTTTGGTCAAGCCAGCAAGTACTGTGAGAACAAAAGTGAAGAGAACTGAGAACTTCCAACCCACTGTAATTTCAATGTCTCTCCCTCTCCATCAACATATGGAGGCACAGATCACATTTTTCTAAAATAAGATCCACAAGATAAAGACTAGCACAATAAATATGTGAGCAGGATTCAAGAACAGGATTCAAGAGAAGAGAAAGGATCAATTCTGTCTTTTTTGAGCATGAGAATTTTCACAAATAGCCAGTGATGTTGCATTCCTTTTTAATATAAAATGAATTGGCAACACCTGGGACTTTCTACCATTTCAGTAAGTTTCCAAATCTTTACTGGCTTCACACAGAGTTACAGCATACACTGCAAGTTGCTTGTTTTGAAATGAAGCATAAATACTGTTCTGCAGGCTCATACAAAAATGCTTAAGCCAGCCCAGCCTTAAACTGAATTACACTCACAGAAAGCTGCACCTTACTAAACTTAACCTCATGGACTTGGCAAAATTATGGGCCTTTGAATTCCAGTAACATGAACTCTTTAACTGTCCGACATAAACAAATACCCCGACTTGTTTTTAACTGCATTTTCTGGTTCCTCTCTGACAGGTTCTCGTATTATACTTACATGGGGCCACAGCATCTACATGATAATAGTCCTCAAACTCAGAAGGGAGTCTCCAAAATACTTAGATCTAAATGCAGATCTTCTTATCCTGCCTGTAGTTGCATCAAGACAGGACATACTTTTTTTTTCCCCTATAACCCTACACATGCCACGGATGGTTGATCTGTACTACCATCAGAGTACTCAAAATAAAACAGAAGCAGATCAATATCACCACGGTAAATTTCAGTTCCTAACAGCCGAAAGGAGTCAGTCATATCCTTGAACTACCAAGACACATGAGTCACCTAGACTTACAATGACCATGACAATGATTAAAATAAGTGAAATGGGAGGGGAGAGGGGGATGAAGTTGACAGAAACCATTTATTCTTCCTCTTTGCAAAGCACAAACATCATCTTCTACCAAAAAAAATTGCAACCTTGTTTACATTTCTTATAGTGAGATAACACCATACTGAATATGCTGTTCTGAAAATAATTTTCATACAAACTAAGTCAGCATGGGGATTTCCTATGAACATGTTTTGTTTACTATGGGACCTGGGTCACTTATTCACCTTTGTGAAACAGCAGTTGTATGACAGTTAATTTTTGGTCAGAATTAGCAAACATTACTACTGATCTACCTAAAAGTGATTAGTTAGGTAAGACCTGGGACCTGAGTTCACTGAGCACCAAAGGCCATCCACCTGTATTTGTGCTCTAGACAAGAAGGTGTGGCTTGACTACAGATAAGGTTCCTGTTAAAGCTGAATTAACTTTTGGGACAAAGGGTAAACATAAGGAGGGCAAGATATTGGCTCAGGAAGAGCACTACCTTCTTTATGTACCTTCTACAACACCTGCAGAAAAAGACAGCAGGGGCAGTGACAAGGATTAGTGCCATGACTTGCAGATACTACTGATAACACCTTTACAACAACTCTGCTCTGAAGAAGGGCCGAGGTAAAGTCTAGTAGTGGCAGCAGCAATTTGGCTACGATGGCGTTCAAAGCTGGAAGAAATGACAGGACTAGGGCTAGGATGGAGTTCAGCCCAGCAAATATCAGCACAGAACAAACCTGCTATCAAAGCTTTACGGGGCTATATTTACATCAAGAATTAGAAGAGGGTGTTGACCTAGAATAAAGTATAATACTGGAACTAGGTTTAGGGTTGGGGCTCAGATCAGCAGATATTGATAAACTGCAACTTAGAAAGTGCCTCTGGGTTAACATGAAACGTGTTGTTGGCTTAAATCATCTGACTGCAGAGATCTGTGGGATAAGGAGTGAGATAATGTTAAGATTAGCAGTGGAATTAGGGTTTGAGCATACTCTGGAAGAGGTTGATAAACTGCATCATCTTGTTTCAGTATCAGGGAGGGCCCCATGCCATGATAAAGGTGCCACGTGACAGGACTTCCCACACCCTCAGCAAGCCCAACACTGCCCAGCATGCCAGGCCTTCTCTGTCTATATCCTCTGCTGATCAAGGCTTCCCAAGCTATACATGTGCTGTCAACCTGTACACACAGTGGATGGGCCAGGGAAGAGGGACTCAGACAAGGAAAGCATCTGTCTGAAAACATCCAATCTTTACTGTCTCCATTTCTCCCTTCATTAGCAGTAGGGCTGCCACATCGAAAATACACCAAAGACTAAAAGCTTCTGGCAGCCAATGTCTCCTCATTTCACAGATGCATTTTTAAAAACAGTAGGTCAAGTCTGGGCAGCAGGTTGGTTCTGCCAACAAAATCAAAAGCT
Source organism: Atrichornis clamosus (assembly GCA_013400975.1). Taxonomy (NCBI): domain Eukaryota; kingdom Metazoa; phylum Chordata; class Aves; order Passeriformes; family Menuridae; genus Atrichornis; species Atrichornis clamosus. The sequence goes on from WBMZ01013983.1 coordinate 84,444, forward strand.
AAATCAGCCAAATATACCAAGAAGCAGCACAAAAGCTTGTCTGTGTCCCCCGAACAGGAGTTATGCCAATGATGATCTTGGCAGCATTATGTAGCACTTACCCTTTTCCCAGTTCTTGGGAATAGGTGTTTGCCACATTACTCAGCATTTTCCAGGTCAGGGGAGGGTTCAGGACTGTCCTTGCCTATTTCACAGAAAAACCTGACACGTATTTTAACTACCTCTGCATTTTAATCACAAAATAGGCTCGCCCAAGTTAGTGATTAATGGTGAAAAATTCAGTCTTAGTGGCTGGCAGGCCTTGGACCAGACAATGACACTTTTTGGAGAAGGAGGAACCATATAATCACATTTCAAGGACAAAATTGTGTTCAGATAGGAGATATTTAAAAACCTTTAAAATCAGTATTAGTAGCACACAGCCCATCTTTACCATTTCCCAAGCTTGTGATTGAGAGAATGCAGGGTAGGCAAGAACAAGAGTTGCTCAATTCAACGAGCAAACCTGCTTCAGTTTTCACTACAAACTGTGGAGGAAAAAGCTTCACAGCGACTCTTGCCAAGAGGGAATTACAATAATTGAGCCTCATGGTCACAAGACCACACACTACTATTGTGAAACAGTCACTGGTTAAATAAGGGTGTAGCCTCTAACATTTTACCACTGCTGGGGTAAAAAAAAAAAAACAGTAGAGAAAGCCACATGCAAAAGATGGTCTTACCTCTAAAAAGGTATGAAGTCAAGAGAAAAGGGTCTTGCAAATCTGCACTCATGGCAAAACTGTGGCAGAACGATGCTGCCATTCTAGTACTGTCAATGCAGTAATGACACAGAGTAGGGAATAAAGGTAATTTGCAGAGTTAAGCCTGCAGCACATAATTTAGGCAAGAGCAACAACAGCAAGAAAAGAGAATTCCAAGGGATGGAGGAGTAACAATTAGGACAATGTGAAAATGCCAGCTGAACTTCAGATTACTATGATGAAGTCACAAAAGCAGTGTATGTTCAGAATGACATTAAATTATTAGCAAAATATGATTAAAACATAAAACATAAGATGCTGATTTTAAAACATACATACAGGCAGGTACCTCAGACCAGCAGAGATATTAACAAAGCCAAACAAAAAGGATGGCATTCCATGGCCTTAACAGTTGAAACCTATTCAATTTTCTTATTGTTTTTATATTTCAGGGATGTGTACATCAGTGTACCTAAAGGAGTTCAGAAAAGCTTTCCAAACTTATCTTTTCTTGTTTGCAGAAATCAAGTAAAGAACTTGCAAAATAATCACTTCCACAAAGCCACTCCCCTCAGCTCTGTGTCTACAAAGGTCTTGTCTGCCTCTGCACTAAGCGAAACCTCCTCTTAGCGGTCCAAATTTGTAACATCAATTCACAGCATTATGCCAAACAGCGGGGAAAGGAGGATGTATCCCACCAATCTTCCGTATTTCCTCTACACTGTCTGGAGTTTGCAGAGGGCTTAGCAGGGTGCTGCTGGCCCATTCTAGAGCAGGCGACGGGGTGTGAGGGACGAGAGAGCCAAAGACCTGCGTGCAGCGAGGGCACCGACTCCGCAAGGCTGGGAGTGGCAGGGGCTTGAAGGGAGAGCACTTCAGCCAGCCAGGATCTCCCCATCACAGGGGAGGGAGCAAGAGGCCATTTCATTCATTTCTCCCTCTGACCTCTATTTCTCTGAGGGAGGGAGGAAAAACAAGGGCACTAAGAGTTTAGCATTATTTCTGATGCAAGAAGAATGCAAAAGCATCTCAAATTTACTCCTTCTCCAGTCTCTTAAGAGCTTCTCCCTACTGTCAACACATCAGAAGTGATGGGTTTAGTGGGATCTTTTTTCTGAGTGCTAATGTGTCCTGGTGGGCTATCTGGGACATACTTCTAGTCTCAGCTTCCACCACTACACTCTTAATTTCTGTGGCACACTAAGCTTCTGGTCCTTAGATATGACTTGCATTTATGAAGAAGCACTATAAAGGGCTCAATCCCCTGGTACAAGTTAGCATAACATTTTCCAACCTGCATTAAATTCTCAGATTATTTATGAGTTAAACCAATTTTCCTTTTTTTTTTAATCATGCCTATAAATACCTCTGCCTGTACTAAGAGCTCATTGAGCTCTCAAACTTGCACAGAACACTACTCTGTACAAAACAGGGGGTTAAAACATTTAAATGATTATTCACAGTAGTCCAGATAACATTAAAGAACCTGCCACAATTAAAATCCATAAGGTATATTTCAAAATCTCACAGCTCAGGTCAAGAACTGCAACCATAAGGATCACCAGTGAAATAATGTCCTGACTCACTCCATACAAATAAGCTACTTATATAAAAGCACACCTGTGCTTCAGAAGGTGAGGGTGGCAAGGGAAGGAACTGATAAGAAATAATTAAACTAATAACCTGCTAATGAAAAGGTGAATTAATTGAAACAGACCATAAAGTATCCAAGAGTACACAAAGTAATTCAACAGATGTTTACACTGGAAGGCTGACTATCCAGTGCAGGGATTAAATCTGATTGTGATATTAATGGCACAGCCAACACTAAAGTTGATCACGGATTTTCTGTTGCCTCCTGTCAAACATGAAATTCTACTGCATGCCATTTTCACAAGCAAACCTTACAGAAAGATCAGGGAAGTCAGAAAATGACACAGCCAGTATCACACTGGACAATAACACAGAAAACAGAGTTGATTTTCTCATTGACAAAAACAGCAAACAATCATATAAACTGCCCATTACTGTACCTTCATGACATCTTTATAGGAGCGAATGGCCTCAACTTCCTCTTTGTCATCATCATCATCCTCCACTCCTTCATCCAGAGCATCATATCCTTCATCCCTACTGCCATCTGTTTCTGTGGCATTAGTCATGTAGTCAATAAGCTGCTCCAGCGGAGGACTTAATTCCCGCTCTTCATTCTCCTTCAAACCATAGTCCAGGGCTTTATAAATAATAATCCCCAGTGATTCAATAACCTATAAAAGTAAAAAAGAAATATTGATTAATGCCATTTACACTAACGAGTAAGTCAATCTGGGGACACTCTTTTCTGGTGTTTGTGTAACAAACTCGCCACTGAGAGGGCAACAAACATCAAAATCAAAGAGAAAAATGACCCTCTGATATCTACAGCAGCACTTCAGTAATACAGCACAGAACACACAAGAGCAGGTCATACCACACACCTACTGCTTTCTGATTTCAATATTTGAAATAAAAATTCATCATGTAAAAACAAAGCAGGACCTTTTTAGATTATTTCCCTTTTTCCTTCTATTATGACAAACCTCAAAGTAACATTATTGTAGGCTTTGTAAGACTATATTGCAGGCATAAGGGGTTTTTTTTGTGGGGCAGATGGGAAGAAATTCAAAGAAAGAATTAAACTAAAAGGCCTTCCTCCTCCCACAACTTACTGACACTTGGAAACTGCGCTTCAGTTTCTGCATCTCTTCATTGACCTAAGAGGTGTCTGGACACAGCTATGGATGTCCCAATATTAACTCACTGAGCACTGGGACAGCAGCCCACAAGAACTCCTTTGCCTGTTGCACAGCTGGTGGAAGCACATATATTCCACTGAAACTAACAACTGTACTCCACAGTAATGAGGTAGTACCTCAATTCTTCATAGAATTGAGCTTCTCATTTGTGCTCTGTCAAGAGTAAAGCAAACCAATGACCTCTTACTCAGTTAAGCTACGAAAAGATTGTCATGAACATCCCACAGTGCTAAATGCACATTTTCTCTCTTGGTATTAATTATTTTCCTTATGAGCAATACTGAAGCTTCTAGAATTTTCAAGATGTAAAGAGACAGCATTTCTAATTGAGGAATTTGAAAATGGGTATTAATGAAGAGGGAAGGGAAAATGGGATTGCAATAGTAAACCACAAGAAGGTAATGTCACTGCTGGAAGATTCTTGTCTGACAACGGAAGTAGGACTGGAGTTATTGCATGTAATCTCTGATCTTCCTTGTGTGTTGGGATGGATAGCATGTCACACAAATTAGCAGACTCCAGTGTAGGAGTAGCTGGCATGAGAACAACTTTAATAACAGGAGCATTTCTAAATATACCAAACCTTGTCATCAAATGCCATTTTCTCTAATCTGGCTTTCAGTGCGATCCTGGTTGACACACTTTTTACTGCAGAGTTTTGAAATTCTATTTGGGTAAATAGGACGACACAAAGGGATTCTGAAAACATTAAATTTTATTCTAGCTGCTTACTTATTTCAGCACAGCAAAGTATTTTTGGTCTGAGAGGCTGGAGGTTAGCAAAGACTTAAAATCATTTCCCATTAGTTTATCTAGACAGACGATTTAATGAACTTGCTGTAGTTTGACAGCTTTACACTTGTGGACTTCATTCCTCTGTTGGGATTACTTTGCAGTGCAAATTCACTTTGCAGGACAGTGGCTAATAAATAAAAAACAAATTTAAAACTCAATACATAAAAGTCATTATTTTATAATTTATTTCCAATAATTTTGATAACTTGATTCAATACAAAAATTTTGCGCATGCTAGTCCCTTGAAATTATACATATTTGTAAAAGATTCTAAAAATGCAGGTTAGGCAAGTGATTAGGCAAATTAGTGAGGAAAAAATTGTCTTAATTTTTCAGTTCAAAGAACCACTTCTGACTTGGGAAATCCTAGTGAGACAGCAGAGTATACCAGGGAAGCATCACTGCATTCTTGCTCAGTTCTCACACCCTTCCCCAGACTTCTGCCATGACCCACTTCAGAGACAGGACACTGCACCATACAGACTTTAAAAACAGCTCTAACAGATTAAACTCATAGTTGCAGTATATCTCACTCGCTTCTCAGGGAAGCTGTTTTGTAATAACTGTTTTGTAAAACTTGTATTGTTAAAAAAAAATAATCCGAAAATGTGGAAGTTTCACAAAATAAAATACATTCTACTGGTAGACGTGTGTTTCCTGTAACTCAGGTTCTGAGTACAATCCCAACATACACCCCTTCAGCAACCGAAAGGGAACAAAGAATACCAAGATAATTCCAATTTGAAGGAGACCGAAATAAAAATGAAGTATAACTGAATAATCACTTTAATACTTTGAGCACCTGGGAGCGCAATGTGAGTAATTTCTACTTTAATAAAAAGTATATTTGAAAGAACTTAGAATACACGAGGACTGAAATGTCCAAATTAGATGCAACGAAAATTATGTCTTGTGCTATGCCGTGATGGCTGCTGAACACAGCTTCTGGATTTTGCTACCAACACTTCAAAAAAATAGAAGGGGGGCGGATAAAGAAAGTGCACTCTCTCTGCCTCCTTCTGTTTGAGAAGAGGATTAAGGCGTTTAAAAGCACCGTGGCTAAAACTGGAAGACAGTTGCTGCTTTCTTTGATGTATCAGCAGTGGGGCTTTTGCAGCTCAGTAATATGGTTTGTGCATTTTTATGTACTATGGACAGATTAGGTAATACATGCAAAGCTGACACAACACAAAAGCCTGCAATGGCACCAAGTCAGAGCTGTAGTTCAGTCTCCCACATCCTTATTTAGGAGGTGTGATCAAAACCATATTTACTCAGTGTCTGTCCACAGCACAGATTCTTCCTGCTGAAAGACAAAGCAGCAGACAAGTAACTTTGCTTTGACTTGCATTAAACCTGAAAACATTCAGCGCTTTCGGTAATATCCATTTACCAAGGATCTCGTAAAACCACACAATTGCCATATGAATATCAAACAAAAGTCACCCAATCATAAATGTTTCTTCCCACGGACAAAACTACTAATGCAACTTCATACAAATAAAACTTCTAGGTCTATATAACTAGAAGCAAAATATACAAGTCAACTCATTGCTGCTTAAACACATGAGTGCTGTCACTTTGCCTGTAATACAAATCAAATACAACCAAAAATAGGAAGAGCTTTTCACAGCTGAATGGATGAATTGAAAAAAGAAGTGGGGTTTTTGAGTTGGATAATCAGGGACTATCACTTTTTAAACTGTTTTTCAAAGCATCAATTATTTACAAAGAAATCACAGGTTCTAAACCGCACTGTTAGCTAATTTCACACAAAATAAAAACTTGTAGCACCTAACAAGTGACAAGTACTGGCATAGTTTTCAATTGCATGTAAAACCAGAGGTATGTTAGGAAAAACAAGGGTAAGAATGGACCTAGCAAAGCTTTTTTAAACCACAGAGTCGCACTCTGACACACCAAAACAACTGTATTATGCTGAAATAAGTGTCATTACTAATAATAAATGATGCTGCTCAATTCAGGTGAAAAAAATTAAAGATCTGCACCTTGAATTTTAGAACTCATTTGTTCCTGATTGATTTAAAGTTTGGTGAAGGACCTGACCTCTGCAAATCAATCAGTGACTAAATAAACTTGAACAAGAAAATCTGCGTTATTATGCTTTACACCTTCTCATCAAGTTCTTTTGAAAGTCACGGCTTCAGACCAAAAAAAAAACCAACCCAACACATGAATATTTCCCACAGATTGAACCTGTACTTTGCTGTGCTGAAATCATTAGTGAAAGGGCAATTTTGTCCTACTGTGAGTATTCCTTCAGTTTCTACATCAGTCTGGACTCATAACCAGTTTTTTTATAATAAATTGTGATAAAGTTGCTGGAACACTTTCACTTCAAAACCAGTATAAAAACAATATCCTCACAGTCATTTACACACGTGGCAAAACCAAAATCCAAATCATTCAGATTCTTTTCATACACAAACACGGCCTAGCACTTTCCATTCCATATACTTCCTCCAACACATTAAGGCATGCCTCTTGGACAGGGGTTCATTAGAGTTTTAGGTCTTTCATATGACCTGAATGACCAATGAACTCTGCCAATTGAACAGTCTCAAAAACTCTTCAAATATACAGCCTTTGTACAAGAACCAAATAGGTTTGAGACTTGCAAAAGTGAAAATACTGCAAGTACTTCACTTCGAGAAAAATCCTTTTTCCCCCTCAACACGTCTATCTCCCTGACTCTTGCTGAAGCATAGATGAGACCAGGCAGAATCCACATGTCATTCTCCTTCCTCACCACATACACAATAGAGCACTGTCTGAGCTTTCACTCCCTTCCTAGGCCTGCCTCAATTTTTAAACAAACAAACTTAGCCTAAGGACAGGCTTGCACTTACTGCAGCAAAGGACTGTTTTTCAGCTCAAATGCCTGTCCCTCCCTAAAGCTCTCCCTTCCTCCAAAACCCACTCAGGTTTTGTGTCCCTAAACTTGGATTAAAGATGCCGTAAAGCACCAGCTTCTAAACTGAGTCTACTAACTCTGAACTTTCCCACAGGGACGTCAGATATGGCCACCAGCCACAATAATATTCACATGAATTCCAACAATTTTTTAAAAATGTGTACTACAATAATTATTTTTAAGTCCTCCCAGTTTGTACCAGCAGATCTCCCACACACCTTATGAAGGAGAATCACGCTGTCTCACAGTAAGAGTGCTGAGAGTCCAGGGCTGGTGCTTGCTGTGGCACTCCTCAGGGCAGAGCTCCTCTCCACCACCAGCTCTGCAATCTCCCGTGGTATCAGGCAGCACTTAAACAATCCGCAAAGACTAACCTGTCCTAATCTTAAATTTTCTATGACACATGAGGAGAAGACACAGAAACACACACAAGTTCTTGTGCTCACATTCTGTAATATGGTCCAAAAGACTGGCATGTCAAAATGTTATGTAAAGCCAACTCCTTCCTCTGTAGCTAGATGACAGAGGGAGAAAGCTTTTGCTCTGGGTCTCATTTCCACTTGTAACAAAGTAAGTTGTTGTGTCTTCAGAGTCCAATCCTGGAACCGACAAAGACCACGATTTTAGGAAAGGTGAATAAATAAAGGAGTCAGGATAACCCAATGCACATTTTTTTGGTTATTTACCTCATCCCGAGATGCCGTGCATAACTCTCAGGAGCACCTCATGGAAGAGCACATCTAAATAGGACGTTATGAGAGATGCACTGCTGTCGCTGCTCACCTCGGGTACACCAAGTGTAGTTTTCCCCAGAGCATTCCCAAGTGGCAACAGGGTAGGTTTTAATGGCAGGGGACACTGCTAAATTTAAATATGACCTTCACCTAATTAGAGCAACTTGCAACAGACTGTCAAATGAGAACAGTGAAAAAACTTTCAAGTGCTTCCAGGAAAGCAGTAAGGATCTGGACTATTTCCAATTAATCAAATGAATCACTCATTTCCACAGGATATAGACATAAGATACAAAATTATTTATTTTCTGGGTGATGCTGGTTTGCGACTGAAATAACCAGATACTGCTTTCTGCAATATAACAAGCCCTGCTATTTAAGTCAAAGAAGTAACGAAAGGAAAGAAAAAAATCAGAGTATGTTGGATCTAACAGAAAATAAACATGAGACAAAATTAAATAAATCCTTTTAACAATATTCAGTCTGGTTTAAATACATTCAGAGTTAGGAAAATTTCTCGACCATATTCAGAGATCTTTTTCAAAATGGTTTTATATTCTGAGTCTTTGAATGCACTAAGTGGGCAGAGAGACCTACTTACTGAATTCTTTGTACTATTTGGGTGAACATTAAAGAGATTCAGTGCAAGAACTTCCGATCAAAGACACAGAACAAGCCTAAAACATACAAAGGGGATGCTAGCTTTTTTGGGTTTTGTTTTGTTTGCCCAAAGTGAATATGTGAAAATTGAAGCAGTTAAATGTTCTTGGACACTGTTGCCTCTAAGAAAGCAGCTGTAATGCAAGTTAATTAAGGATCAAGTGTAATACAACTGTCCAACTTATTCAAAGGTTCTGATAGTTATAAATGTGTTTTTCAGCTGTTGAAATTTCACTATAGATATTATCTAAGGGAACTATAATTTATTAGCATAAATGAAAGCAGAGTTTATTCTGTTGTATCGGTCTCAATTTACATTTTATCTGCTGCATTGAAACAAAACTGTCAATTTTCTTCTAGCTTTTGTTCAGACATTATAATCCTCAAGATCATGACAAATCATTATTCTGTTACTATGAAATTTATTCAACATGAAGGAATTTCATCAAAGTGACAGTTCATACCCAGAGAAAAACAAAATTAAGTTCCCTAATTTAACTGTGGAGACCCCAGTAATGACTGGCACTTCAGTAAAAGAACTAGATGCAATAATTAAGTAACATAGAGGGTAAAAGTCATTTGAAAGTTCTTAAGTACACCTCTACTCATATAATAGTTTCAAATACAGGTCGTGTTATCCTGATCCCATTTAAAGAAGGAGAATACGTTTTTTATTGTAAGCTAAAGACAGAAAATCCAACCATGTCACAAACTTCTAGTTCTGTTATCTTTTTAAAAAAATTTTAATTGATGAAACGTAGTTAAATATATACATATACTTTTTTATAGAAATAGAAAACAACCAGGTGAAGTCCCCAGGTAAGGGAACAGAAGGAGCAAAGACTTCAGCTTACCACTAAAAGAATAACCAGGCCACAGAAATGCCAATGAGTTCAAATTGTGTGAGAGACAGAAATTGCCATTTTTCACATCAGCCTTTTGAATAAAGCTTCATCTAGGTTACACAAGAGTATCAGATTAACTGCAGCAAAAGATTTTGTAGTGAGAGAGAGAAGTAACCAGCGCAAGGAAAACTGGTGCAAAGGAGAGTGAGACCAGTTCAGTAGCTCTGACCCTGAGAATTTGTGTGCGACTGGTTTAAGTTTGGCTGACGTTGCATACCTGCCCATGGTCTGTCAGACAAGATATAGAAGAACGATAATAAAAAGCTTACAGGAGCTTTGATTCACTTCAACTAATAGTAGTCATGAAGCAATGCAAAATCAATGCCATTTTTATTCAAAACATTGACACAGTTCAACTACTCTACTCAAAGAGTCAGTTTGCATGAACTTTTCAGCCTTCCCACATGGCTTTCATTTAAGCCACTACAGTTGCCTGCTACAGGCTTGGCCCCCATTTAATTAATCCAAAAATTAAAGTGAGTAAACACCTGCTGCAATATAAACCATTTGTTCTCCTCTGAGTCAAGAACGTTCTCACACCTATTTTCCTCAAAATGAACAACTACAAAAGCAAAGCAAACAAAATACTGGCACAATGAAAGCTATTCTTTTAAATACAAATTCTTGATTAGTTAAAGTTTTACATTTGCATGCATGTCTTACAAGCTTTACAGCAGCGGCTCACAACAGACTTTATAAAAGTTAGGCTGGTTTCACCATATATGTCAGGGCTATGTCTGCATTTCAAGCATTTCACAGATGATGAACTTCAGAGACAGATGAAGAACCTGAACAAGTTTACACAGAGTTGGGAACATGACAACTCTCTTGGTTTGACTGTAGCTTTCCTCAAATTCATCTTCTTCCATTCCTGAAAAAATTTGTCCTTCTGCCTCCTAACAGACTTCTCTTGTCAGTCAAATTGTCCTACTTCCAAGACTCCATGCCTAAAATAATTATGTCACGAAAGAAGCCCAAATGTAACCACTCAACAGGTCCCTTTCCAAGTGCTGTGCCACGAAAGAAGGCTGGTATATGCTGCTCCTTTCTAGTGACTGGAGTATTCATTAACCACACACAAAGCAACACTAGGATAATGCTGCTTGTCTTAGAGGTACTGAATATGGATGGCAAGTCAAATAACCAACCATAAGAAGGTGATCTTTTTCATCCAAGACAAAGGAGAAACTTCAAAGATGTCTATGGGATGCTGCAATTATGACATAGCCACCTAAGACAAACCATGCAGAGCTATCTCCACTATCTCATGGAAGGGCACTCAGACGTACCTAGGCTTCTTTCCTAAGGAAACTGATGAGAATTCACACATATGGCCCGTGACCAGAAAGCTAAAAAATCTGAGACTCCTACTGAGAGGATTTTTTGTTAGTCGTAAGTGCAAGGAAACCCCATGTTGACATAAGGACATAGCTTGGTTACAAAATATTTTCACATGGACTTTCATGGATAGTCCAAGGAGTTCCTAATGGCCCAGACACATTATTCATATAGGTCACGTACAATCTCTAAGTATGTCATGCAAACATATTACTGCAGGCTGACAAAGCCTCTGCAAAACTCCTGATTTTATGAATATTCTTCCATGTCCTCTTCCCCATAAACAGCAACATTGAACACACGCATTTGAATCACTGGCATTCTAACAAATAGTATTCCAAAACTGAATGTCTAAGTGAACATAAAATATTTGTCTAAAAAGCAACGGTAGTTACTGCACAATTACTTTTGAGATCTCATAATGGCCTTGTTGGAAAGACTGGTATTTGCTAGAATAATTCTAAAAAGCACAAGTAGGCACTGTTGACAAATTACCTATAAGAAGACATTAGCTTGGCATTACTTTTTGCAGGTCTGAAATTCAGATACAATCACAGCATGGAAGGCTGACTTACCCTCAACAAAAGAGCAACAGAACATGTGGCTGAAACTCAGCAAAAAGCTCAGCACCTGCTCTTAGGACCATAAAACCCCAGAGAATACATTTACGAAATGTCACTCACAGATTTCTATTTCTATTTCCTTCTGAACAATGAAATCCTCACAGAAGAAATCCATATTAAGACACACCTCTATCACAGATAAAAGCTCTTGATATATAAAGCATACAGTTTATAACCTCAGGCATGAAGTACCTTAGCACAAGATATTCCAGCACCTGCCAGCTCTCAAAGTCGTCAAAGTGCTGAACTGTGACAGTTTATTATCCTTAATGGAACAGCCATATTCCTGGATTACAAATCGTTGAGCATTGTTTTACTGCTCTCTGCCAATAATGACAATATCTATGTATTCTGGTACAGTGATGATAACAAAGATGTGCTTACAGTCACCGGTCAAAAGTGTTATGCTATTTAAAAAAAAAAAAATCATATGCATTCATATGCTTAGATTTAAAAAAGAAAACAAACCAAAAACCCCAACCTCCAAAAACCACAACAAAACCAAAGCATTCCTGTCTCTGGCTCTCTGCAGAAACCTCTGTCACACAGCCAAATTTCTACAATGATCAGCACTCAACCTTCTAATAGAATACAGATATTATCCAGATAACTTATTTAGCTGCTTAGGTAGCAGCCAAGTTACTAAATATCCAACCATTGGTGGAGAGGAATTAATTCCAACACTTCCATCTATGTAAGCTGCACAAGGACTTGGGAACAAAAACACACACACAAAAAAAGCTGTATGTATATCAACTAAATAGATTTACTGCCTCAAAATCTATAATAAAATTACCTGCTCTATTCAGTGCACTTTGCACTGCCTGGGAACTTGAGAGTCTCGTAAAATTAGGCCTAAAAGAGCCAATCCTGAGTTTCTCCTGTGCTGAGACTTTGTTAATAGATGTGCTGAAGTTAGTTCCTGTGCAAGCCACTCTCCTGTCATCAGCCCAGGGAAAAGAGAGGTAGGTAAAGTTGTGTATTGGAGGTAACATGGCAGCAAGGGGAAGGGAGAACACCAGGACAGAGTGACCTGTCACATCAATGGGAGCGGTCCTACACAATTCATCCCTGGATCGAGGATTCGCAATAAGCTCCCCGAAGTTTCCTTGCTGGCTTGTAAAGAACAGAGCTGAGCTCAGGTGTACAGGGATTATAAATCCCTTTGGACTTCTTACATTTTGGAAACGAAAATAATGCTGCAATATTACCCTGTCTTTCTAACCACATTATCATCCTTTAAATGACAGAAATGGATCCCTACTTGGAAGAAGTAAATCAAGGCATTATGTTCATAGTGTGGGGAGTTTCCTGATTTTTTGAAAATATCACACTTTTAGGGTAAAATAACAACTAAAAGTAAGGGTTTTTAATGTCCAGGTGTTGACACAGCACCTCTAGTTCAGAAAATAGTTGCCCCCACAATTTTCTTAATGCAAAAGAGCCAAAAAATTCAAATCCTGAATTTAGTCTCACCTTTACACCTCCAACCTCCCCAGCAAAATAAGCTGCACTGGCCTTCCTAAACACATGGCAAAGCACAGTCATTGCCTCTTGTATCCAAGTACTGGAGCCAGTTTCAAATGTAGGAAGTGTATGGGGCTGAAGGTCTATCCTGGGGGGTTTTCCTCGTGGCTCTTTTCTTGTGAAACCTCACACTGGTCACTTCCCCTCTCCTATAACAGTTTTGCCACCTGCTCTATGAGGATATTGACCCATTTTCAAAGCTTTGGGTAAGAAGTGCTGTGCAAGTCTAAATTATATTTCTGCATGACATGCACACAGACTTAAACACAGCTGGAAGTGCTTCTAATCATCCAGTTTTCCGTATGACTTTTGTTCCCTATAAACTAGAGGAAGGAAAAATGAAGAAAAGTACATGCCTGAGGCTAATGGTTAGGCTTATCAGCTGGGTGAAATGCAAAACATAAAGCTGCTTTTCTTTGAGAATATAAAGCAAGATGTAAGAGTGGTTTATTTAAATGTAAATAGCAGGTAGCCAAAGAAAACAGCTAAGGTTGGACTATCAAGATTGTTCTAAACTTCACAGGAAATAAATTCTGACAGCATCATCCCTTTGTCTTGTTACACCAATGTAATTATACCTACCAGTCTATACTTTAGAGAATTAATGCCTTGAAGCTTAAGAAACAGGGGATAAAGCAATGTTTTAATGATTTTTGACATCGTGGCTTTAAATTTTGATCCTTAGTTTAATGAAGTATCCCTAATTATTTTTAATATCCTTCAAGATTTTAACATTTCATAAACTCTACCATATCCACACATCCTTTTGGGAATACCTTTTCGAACACACACAGCATGAGAATTTGTATTGTAGCTAAAAAAGAAATTGTCTGGCAATTACTGGACCAATCAATATGAAAAATGTTTTTTTCTTCAGATAGTTCTTTAAAAACTGAAATAATTTTCCTAGAGGGAATAAAATATTTAATACATTAGATAAAAAACTGAAATCAAACAACAGTGTAACAGTCAGAAGGTCCATTACAGATGGAACACTACATTCTGCTGGACTTCCAAAGGAACCCCAGCTTTGGAATAGCAAAAATATTCCTGCCTAGCCAAGAAACAAGTTTCTCAAAAGTAATCTTACATTGGAGAGATATTCATTTGATTCCATCAGAAAATCTTTTTCTCTTGTTCTCTTATTTTGTAGCCTCCCAAAAGTTTAAGAAAATAAGAATAAAAGAAAAATATCATTGTATTAGTTTGCAATATCGCAAAATATCATTGTACATTGCTTTGACTAAATGAGCACAGTCATCAATATTCTTGAAGGAGTTAAAGATCTTCAATTAAATCGGTTTGAAAGAGCATCTACTCAACTAACTGCCTCCAGGGACTCAAACATTGAGTATTTCAAGTGCCACTGAACAATTTATATCTGTGAATTCTGTAGCAGATAGTGACAGCAGAATCTGGTTTCATTTTCTTCTCATTAACCCTTTTGCACGGATTACATTTCTCCTTTGTCCTGTCATACCATACCACACCAAGCTGCGTGTTCTCACGTGGACTACCAAACAGGCCGTGACACGGCAATGTTACCTGATGCAAAGGAGAGGAGTCTGTGGTGAGGATCAGGACCACGAGTAAGTGCCAGACAAACTGCAGTGACACCATTTCAGAGAGCACTGGTTGTAAGGAGTAACCATTACCTGCCAAACCAGAGGAGTGGCTGGGTGTCATCCTCCCCGCCCCGCCTATCCCCTGCTAACATCACAGGGCTTGTGCTGCAGCGTGGTCTGACAGCTCAGAAAACCGACTTCACTGGGAAAAGTCATGTTTGCCTGACCAGCTTAGGAAAAAACTGAAACCCAACCAAAAAACCCACCGAACCCAAACCCCCAACTCCGTGTGGTGTGCAGATGCACCCAGTGCTACCAGATATCAATGCTGGCTTTGGGCCAAAAGAAAGCACAGCATAGCAGAAACCTCAAATCCATTCCTACCCATAAAAGAAATGCCTATTTTAATTGGACAAGCTAAAATTAGCCTTAACAAGGAGTGACTGCATCATTGTTTGCCATAACTATTTAATATATTTTGATAAAATGCTTGGTATAAATATAATCTTTTCTCTTACAAATTTTCTGTTTTTACAATACATTGTCTTCCCTAATCTCCAGTTTTAACCTATGAACATTGATTTTTACCAAATAGTTGTTATAACAGATAGAGCTAGGATGGGTAGGATGAACTACCTAGGAAAAAGTAGAAGGTTTTGCTTTATATAGTTAAAAAGAAGAGAAGAGAAGAG